>CM076578.1:1885442785-1885740285 GCA_034641835.2 Pinus albicaulis | reverse complement strand
ATTTTATTATAACAATCTAACTCGTTCACTTTTAATGCACCACAACATGTTCCTTTTACATCGGTATATTTTATATCTTAAAAGTGATTTCAAGTGTTAGTATGAATCCTTTGTCGAAGTGTACGAAAAAGGACCACTTTAGCTACGCATAAATAATAGCCCTAACAACAAAAGTGGCTGCCAATATCTTCAAATCTGCGATTAGTTGAACAAGAAAAGAGCTGCAAAAAACCAGATCTATGCATGGAAAGACATTAAGCAGTAGAAATAAGGGTTTGCTCCATATACCAATAGACAAGACAAGAACAATTTTTGAAAGAATTTTTGTATTAATCGGGCACCTGGGAGGAAAATAAAAGGCATATCCACCTCTCATGATTATGGGTTCTTGGAAGTCCTCAGCACTTCAGATCTAAGATTTCTCTCTCTAGTTGGTGTAGAAAACCCAATGCAAAGAGTAGAGCTCAATGGGAGCAAATAATGGAGATGTGTGACCAAGTGTATAGATCCAGAGTGATCTAATAGGCAACAAAAGGTGAAGAATGGTAGGAAAAACCCTCCTATTTATAACAAAATATTGGGTCATTCTAGATCTTGGTGCATGATTAAAATAATGTTAACCAAATCTAGATCCACCTCTTATGGAATATTTTATTATTTTTGTTGGAGGGAAAAAGTATTTGACTTGGGTCAAATCCCTTTATTTGTTAAAAATAAATAAATAAATGATTTATTTATCTTTTTAAGGAAGTGGTTGAAGGATAATCAAATAAATAATGATTTATTTAATTATTTGTGGGTGATTTGGTCATATTTAACAAGGAATATTATCTAAATGAGATTTAAATAATTATTCCTAGAAACTAATAAGATAAAAAAAGGGTTATCTAATTAATTTCGTTGTTTTTTGGTTAAACATGACTAGGGTTTCCTGTTTAGACCATAAACAACCTAATAAATGTGGTTTATTAAGTTATTTAACATAGTGAAAGAAATTTTACTTAGGGTAAAATTGGTCTTACATGGTGTACTTGGGTCCATCTAATAATAATAGGTTAGATGACCAAAAAATGGTGTAACAGATTGCCCCCCAGCGTGCGAGTGTCAGGAGCAAATCGTATGACCGAAGTACATTGTAAGAACTCAATCACTAGACAACAAAAGGGAAGTCAGAGAGAGAAATGGAAGGTAGATAGTGTGCTGAAGAACTAGACCCTGAGGAGACGAGACTCGCAGGTGCAACATGTCTCTTTTTATGAGAGGGTACCTGTGCTAAAGGCGGCGGGGGAGGCATACCTATGCCCGCCGAGACAAAGTACAAAAGAATAGTGTGTCCAGTAAACAAGGGACCGAACCATAAAGTACAACCGGCATAATCAAGAGCCAGATAGAAATACAATGAGGAATCCCATATACATGCTGTGCCTGGGATAACAGCCAGGACTTGTACAATAATATCTGAGTACATGAGATACAAATACAACCCAAATGCCCCCTGTAAATGGGGAAGGGCTCACAAAATCTGACTGATACATTCAAATCAAAGAGGTGCTGCAAGTGGCTAAGGCCAACATCATCAAATATCTGGAGCTGCATCGAAGGCTACAAGGAAGAGGTCATCCGGGCATGTGGGGGGCTACCTGCAGGGCCACCCCCTCATGAGGGTTGAGACATCTCACACACACCCTGGAATCATCAAGAGCTGCTGCTGTATCACTGAACCATCAAGTATTTGGATCTCGGTCATGCTGAAAGGAGCTGGAGAAACAATCAAGTCAAAGGGAAATGAGAGATCCCTTTGCCTGATCCGAGGCACCGAACAAGAGTGGAAGCTGGAACCAAGGTACACCGCCCTCTAGACCTGGCTTCTGGAATGAATGAGTTGATGTCGACAGAAGGAGGTCCGCCATAGGTGAGGCAATGAGAGACCCTCAACTAAGGCACGAGAGAAAATAGTAGAGCGACGGACAGACTGACACTAATGATGATAGTGAAATGGAAAGGATTGAGTGGCGAATGGACGACTTCCCTTGTTAGAGCATAAAGGGCATGAATCACATGGCAGCGACTGACACAATATCATAAGGGATAGGGGACAGTGGGACTGAAGGTCATAATGTGTGACACAAGAGAGAGACCAAGCAATGAAGGATGGAGGGCTATAGCGGGGTACAAAGGGACTCGGGATAGACTCCATGAATGCGATGATGACTCAACTTGGATGCTCTAAACAAGGGCAACTCGATGGTGCTACCACACAGTAAAGGCCCAATGGGGGACCATGAAAACATGAGTACAAGATGGTAACTCATGACGAAAATCGACACGAACAAAGACAAGTAAGGAGGAAAAATGGTGCCCCAAGTACAAGTGTCGTAAGTGAGGAAATTTGATTTTAAGGAGAGGTGATGTGACCCTTCTTGGGAAAAATGTGTCCTAGTGAAGTATCAAATCACAAAAAACTAACAGATACCCATTTGAGGGCTCAGTGAGAGTTTTCCAATGGTGCAGACGGTTTATCAAACGGGGCTACGGTATGGTCGCAGCAGTCGAAAGAAGAAACAGGGGTTCTCTTTTAATAAGGCAGTTTTCCCTCCAAATTCACTCATTTGCTATTGTTGCTGTGGTGAATGTAGAGAGGAGAGAAGGCCCTAAATCTTGCGGCGAGCGTAGCAGACAAACCGACCGTTGGAATTGAGATCCGTCAGTTGCAGGTAAGAGGCCTAACCTTACTCTTTCATTTTGATGGATTGAAAGTTCAGTTTAGGGCCCAAAATCCCAGAAACAGACCCTCCTTCATCTCTACGGCCGGGTCGCACTTTTTGGGGCAAAAAGTGCGACCTGGGACGCAGGTATCAGGGCAAAATCTGCGACCTGGTCCAGAAAAGGGCAGAAAACTGTGACCTGGGAGATGAGGGGGTTTTTTGGCTGTTTGATGGCTGGGAGTTGGGTTTTTTATGTTTGGTTATGGTATGCCCGATCTGTATGCTGACAAAGATGATGTTTTTGTGCAGGTATGGCAGATTTACGGGTGAACTGGAGAGAGAGAGACCTGGGTACATTACGGGCAGAGATCCAGGCGGATCAGGGTGTCCGTTGTGTGTTGGCCAGGTTTGGGGTTCTAAAATTTTTGGAGAACCATTTGATGAGAGCAGGAGAGCCCTTGTTGGCCCGGATTATCAGTTATTGGGACCCAGAGCATGTGGTCTTTGTAGTGCAGGGGCACAGGATCGAACTGACAGTCCAGGATGTTTACTTTCTGACAGGTCTCCCACCACTAGGGATGGTGGGAAATACGCAGCCAGTATTGCCGCGGGGGCGACATATTATGGAGTTTGTGGAACGGCATTGTCGACCGGGTCTCCAAGTCAAGGGGACTCGGATACCGATCGGGGATCTAGAGAGGCTAGATACCCGTGCAGTGGCCGCAGCTGTGTTACGTGTCCTGGGCAGCCAGGCGTTCCATCACATCACTGGGGGGAAGATGATGATTGTGGAAAGTGTGTTGAGTGGGACCTACTATGGGTGGGCCCAAATGATGCTGGTGTCGTTAAAACGACAGTTGTCGCTCTGCAAGCGGCAAGTGAACCATGATTGCTCGTATGGGACTTTATTGTGCGCCTTCTTCTTTGAGAAGATCCCGACCTTGAGGCCTCGTATACAGCTTCCAGATGGGGGCCCGAGAGAGCCCAGGATGCGCTGGTGGGGGTGGCTACTGTGCAGAGGAGGAGGAGGGGCGGTCGGGCGAGTGTTTCGACCAGAGTTTTTTGCCCATTGGGATCAGATGCTGTTATACATAGACGACTATCCCTATAGTGGGATGAGTTATTATGGAGATCCGGACCTGCCACTTCCGCCTGGTCGAGTCTGGGGGCCCGATGGTAAGTGAAAAATTGTTATTCTTTTATGGGCATGTTAAAGTTTGATGAATAGTAGCTATGGTACTGATTCATGTACTTTTGGTATGCAGATATAGCACCGGTAAAACCGGCCGGATACATGGGACGACCGGCAGCAACTGGGGCTGTAGGTCCGAGTGGGTCGAGAGCAGCGCAGAATGAGGATGCGGCCGCCCTCTTGGAGGACATCTGCCGTAGATGCGAGACGTTGCTGATCGGGGTTTCAGAGCGCAGGTGGCAAGACTTAGACAACTGGTACGTGGAGGCATGTATTGGTCTTCCTTCGGAATGGCGAGGTGTCATGCGGCGCATGGCGATGGTCGGTCAAGGCATACGTGATCTACGGGCTACAGGGGCAGAGCCATTGGCTCGGGATCCACCAGATAGTGAGTAGGTGTGGGGTGTGTGGTGCCCCCAGTTTTGAGTATTTTGTAACATGCTATGGACATGTCATATGTATCAGAGTAGATGGACTCTAAACACATGTTTTTGCGACACATATTATGGATATGCATTGTTTTAAATGTTTATTAATGTTATTGTCTTGTGTGAAATGTGTGTGATAAATGCCAGTCTAGAACATGGTTTGCAATGCTATCTACATAGTGATTTTGGGCTCGAGGTACATGGTTGAAAGTTATGGTTTCAAACTCACGTGCCAAGAGTTTCACTCGTAAATAACGTCTAAACAGCACAGGGTTATGCACACGATAAACACCATTTAGTTGCAGGACAAGAAGTAAAGAATCTAAACGAACATGCAGATGGAGGATGCGATGGAAAAGGGCATCGGCTAAGAGACCATGCACTGCATCATATTCGGCCTGATTGTTGGTGGCAATACCAATGCAGACCCCGTTAGAGAGGACAAGGGTATGCAAGGGGGTGAAGATGGCCCATCCTACTAAGGCTAGATTCCGAGAGTAACGACTGGCACCATCGACATAACCGATAAAGGGTGAGGTCGGGAGGTCATGCAAAATAGTGTCACAAGACAAAAAATGGGAAGAGGGGGTATAATGACAGCAGCGTGAGTGGATAGAAGGCATCGAGCGGCGACTGCGAGAGGGAGTGCAAGGGGCAGGGTGACTATGACTCATATACGAACTAGGGGGTGGTATATGAGGGCTAGCAGAAGTGTGGTGAGGACTCGAGCTGTGGAGGTCAATAGAGATACCGGTGGAGTGATCTCGGGTATGGGAAGAAGGGGGATGATCAGGCGACACAACAGGGGAGAAGGCAGGGGGACTGGGCTCCAAGTGTCGCGGAGAGGAGGAGAGGTAAAGAATGGTTGCGGTGGACTCCGTCATCGGAACATCAGGGGGGGGAATATCGATGGGAGCAGGGGGATCCGCAAGTGGGCCTGAAGCATACTGTGCGAGGATGGGAGAGGCAGATTGATTTTGTTCCACCTCATACTCGCGGATGACCTCTAGAGAGGCGCGGTAGTGCGTCAGGTGAGGGAAATGGTGGGAATAATGGCCATGGAGACCACACAACGCACAGGGTTTGTTGGTGCGGAGAGTCTTGGGGTTCTTGGGTACGGACGAAGAAGGAATGGAGGCTTCAGGGACCGTAGACTCGGGGAACGCGACTTTAACCATGGGTTGGATACGGTGAAATTCGGGACAAGCATGGGTGGCGTGACCGATGACATCACACAAGGCGCAAGGCTTTTCGGGTGGAGGAGGGGCCGGGTCAGTTGTGGTGGTCTTGTCTTTGGGTGCCCCTCTGCGGGCTTTGCCTTTCTTCCCGGGAGCCGTCACGACAGGAGAAGGGTCCTGTGGTGGTGCTGGGGGCACAGCGGAGTGGGTGGAAGCAAGGGGGACCGGTTGAACCGGTGTCAAAGCCAGGTAAGGTTTGGGGTGACCGGGAGGGATAGTGGCAGGAGGATCAAGGTACTAGACCGGAATGCCCAAAGTCAGGTTAGGGAGAGAGAGGGTGGCCATGACGAGAACAGAGTATACTCCGGGAGGGGGAGCCAGGAAAGGTATCTGCCCAGCAGGGTAGTGGCCAGGAGGGACGGCTCCAAGATGGTTAAGGCCTGGGGGAACTGATCCAGGAGGGTAGAGGGGTTCCGGGATACCAGCTGGAGGCGGAAGGCCGGAAGGAGGAGGTCCGGCTGGCGGAGACGAAGGGCTAGGAGCGGGTTGCGGTGGGCGGGGTTGAGGTTGCTGACTAGTTGAAGCGGGCCGCTTAAGGGTAGCCCGAGACGATTGCATCATGCAAACATTCGACAAGCTGGGATCAGGGATAGGGGGAGGGGGAAGGTGAGGGAAAGTTCCAAGGAGGGAGGAATCTTTGTAGACGCCGGGACAGACACTGGTCAAAGAATCGATGGTTTGCTTATTGGCTACAGAAGAGATGGTCATCTCAGGGGAGGTCTGGGACGGCGGCTCATGATACGACAGCTGGTCAATGGTGACTATCTTTCCATTATGGGGGGAAGACATCTTGCGGAAAACCGCAGATGGGACAGCCGACATAGCATAGGTGTAGCTTCGCCCAAATAAAATGTTGTAATCTAGAGGGGCGTTAGTGACTTCGACGTCAACGCAAACGGTCTTACCGGCGAGGGTGATAGGGCAGTTGCGGAAAAGGCCAATGGGCTGGGAGGCGTGGCCGTCCCACTCTCGAAGGGTGATCATGGAAGGGGCCAGCTCAAGGGATCCGAGTTGCTTCCAAACTGAAGCGGACATCACGCAGGTGGATGCCCCCTCATCAATGATACACCGGGACACATTGGCGTTCCGGATTTTGACTGGGATTTGGAAGGCAACGGAAGGAGGAAGAGGAGGATGGTCTGATTGAGTGGCGTCGAAAAAAATCATTTGGTCATCAGCAGGATCTACAGCACCCATGGCATAGAGTAGAGCCTTCTTTTGGGAAGGGCACGACTGGAGTAGCTCCAGTGTGGAAATGGCTGCAGGAGATTGCGCCAAATCATCTACTATGCTATATGAATGGGCAGCTCGACTAGAAGCAGCGTTTCGGCGTAATGGTCCCTTAGGAATCTTGGTATGGACCTCAACTTTGGGTTGAGGGATATGTAAGGGGCCACTGGGTGTCGAAAGAGGCTCTATAGAACCTGAAGAGGAAGGCTCGGGGGCAGACTGAGCAGGAGGCTAGGAGTACTGACGAGACCGAGTTTGAAGGTGAAGGTCGATGGTCGGGGAAGGATCGGAGTGCATCATAAGGATCTGGTAATCGGAGGAACCAGAAAGAGAAGGTGGGGGGGCGCTTTGGCTGTCAGGCGGTTGGGTAGCCACGAACCCTTGCTGAGGGAAGGGATCGGTAAAAACAGCTGGTTGAGTGGTGGCCATAGGAGGAAGAGCATGAGGGGAAGCGTGTTGGCCGCGCAAGGTGGCTTGGGACTCCCACATCTGCCGCATCTGTGGTAAGAGGGGAAAATCGTGGGTGTAATGACCGTAAACACCGCAACACGAACATGGCTTGTTTGTGCGAAGCGGCCTGTCTGGCTTGGGCTGAGAGCCCTGTTGCTGGTTGGCAGTGTTAGGGTCAACACCAGAATTGGGTCCACGGGTACCAGGGGCAGACGGGTTCTGATTGCCTCTCCGCCTTCTTTGAGAAGAAGGGGGATTAGTCGCACCCTACTGTGCAAATACTTTCCCTGGAGGGGGCTGTAAGTGCTGTTGCGGGTTTGGAGGAGGCAAGGGAGGGGGAAGAGCTAGCGCACCAGGCTGCGGATAAAGGTAAGGGTTGGGTTGGGCAACATTGAGGTAAGCAGGAGGTTGGGCAAAAGGAGGAGGCATGCCGTATCCTAGATACATGCTGCTGGGAGGGGGAAGAGTGCTAGAGGTGCTGGCCCCTCCCTGAGGGAGACCATAGCCCACGGAAGGTTGAGCATACGGATGGGAAAGGGTTCCAACGATACCGTCGGCGGAATGAGATGCCCCCGGGGCGTTGGCGCCACCGGGCCTGGGGAAGTCAGGAAGAACGGTATAAACATAACCCGATTGAGTGTAGATCAGGTCATATTTCAGGGCTATTTGGAGGGCGGCTTCTTCAGTTTGAGAAAAGTGAGAGGCGACATCTTTGCCAATAGGGCCCGGAAGGGTGCGAAGGAACCAGTCCATATAAACCCGATCTTCGAAGGGAGGGGCTCGACATAAGCTCCATCTTCGTCGCCATTCCTGAACATGGGCGGAGAGGCGGGTTGAAGAGGATTGCTTGAAGGATGTCAAGAGCTCCGTTCCAGTATCGTATCGGAGAGGGAGCTGGAAATAAGACAGGAAGGCTTGGGCAAGATTCTCGAAGGAGGTATGGGTAGAGGTGGCTTGTTCGACATACCATTTAGAAGCTTCGTCGGTAAGCGTGCGCTGGAACAAACGAAGATGGATGGAGTCATCGGTAATGGAATTGGAGGAACACCACATGTGGAAAGATCGGACATGATTGGTTGGATCTTCTCCGGGAAGGCCCTCAAACTTAGGGATGTCAGAGGGGAGCTTGGTTGGCATAGCAGGCCAATTAGCATTGTGGTGAATGGGGTCGTTGATCAACTGATGGAAATCGGGGAGGCTGAGGCCTGCAATGTACGGCAGCACAGGGGTGGCCGGGGTAGTTCCGGTGGTGGTTCCGCTAGTAGTAGGGCCGGCATTAGGGCCGGGAGAACCGCTAGCATTAGGCCCTGAACCAGACATAGTGAAGGTGACAGGGGGAGAACCGGGAGGAGGAGGACCCGATGAATCAGGGGAGGAGTCGGAGTGCGAACTCGGAGGGGGACTGGCTCGACGACGACGGGACGGAGCAGGTCGATCGATCGGAAACTGAGGGTGAAGGCCAAGAAGTCTCCGGGAAGCGCGCCTTGGGGGCGCAATGATGACAGGAAGGAAACCAACAAGGGTAGGAAGGGACTGGCTCAACGACGACGGGGCGGAGCAGGTCGATCAATCGGAAACTGAGGGTGAAGGCCAAGAAGTCTCCGGAAAGCGCACCGTGGTGGCGAAATGAGGACAGGAAAAGGACAACCAACAAGGGCGGGAAGGGACTAGCTCGACGACGACAAGGCGGAGCAGGTTGATCAACCGGAAACTGAGGGGAAAGGCCAAGAGGTTTCCGGGAAGGGTAAGAAGAAATCAACCGACAAGGGCGGGAAGGGACTGGCTCGACGACAACAGGGCGGAGCAGGTCGATCAACCAGAAACTAAGGGGAAAGGCGAAGAGGTTTCTGAGAAGCGTGCCTTGGGAGCGCAAATGAGGACAGGAAGAAGGCAACCAACAAGGGCAGGAAGGGACAAAATCAAGCGAGGTCAAGGGTAGATAAGGTGCAGTGACAATTGATTTTAGAGTCTTTGCCAGGCGGTGGTAACCAGGCGCTTCTTCACTTAGGGTCAGTGTGTGATGTGCGTTAATTTTAATTTTTAAACCTAGCCGTTTTGAGAGAAAGAAAAAGTGTGCTGCGTAACTGAAAAGAAATCTGCAGAGAACAGTAAATAATGCTGAAATAACAGAACATTTAACAGCTAACCATGCATCAATCTAACCCAACAAGGCGGGTCTCTCAAAACTACTCTAAAAGAGGGCAAAAATCTAGGCAAAACACACATAAAAAGAGGCCAATAGATCTAGGGTCAAAAGGGACAGGGATCTAAAGGATAAAACTGCTGAAAAGAGGTGCAGATCACAGCCAAGAGACAGAGGCAAGGTGGCGGGAAAAAAAGAGGAAAGCAGAAAAAAGCGGAAAGGGCAAGGCAGTGGCCCGAAGGGGAGGTCCAAACAAAACTATAAGAGGTGTTTTGGAAGGAAAAAGTGCTAATATAAAAGGGGGCTGACAGGAGGTGTCAGATCTGGAAAACAGAGGGCTGAAGCTCTGAAAAACAGACGGCTGAAACAGCTAAAACTCTTCCACAAAAAGTGGAGGGTACTAAAGCCCTAGGGGGCTAGGTTCCCACTTAGATGAGTAAAAACAGATCAGAACTTGGTCAAAACAGGCTGAAACAGAGGCTGGAGGACCCTGACAGAAGCTGCAACAAAACCCAGAAAAGTTGCAGAAAAATCACTGAAAAACTGACAGGTCGCAGATTCTGACCTGTTTTCAGTTCAGGTCACAGAAAATGGGCAGAAAAGTGCGACCTGGAGGTCCAGGTCGCAGTTTCTGGGCCAAAAAGTGCGACCCCCCGTTCCGGTTGTCTTGGCAGCAGATTTTCAGAAAAGTTGCCGTCTCAGTTGCGGCTGGTGTCGCTTACCTACGCAATAGGGCCAGAAACACACGGAAGTTAGAAATTTTGATGTTTTAGGGTTTTATGTGAGAAAAACACCATAAAAATAGGAAAAATAAACATCTGAAAAGAAACCCTAGGGTCTGAAGTAGCTGGATATGCAGGAATATGAAAAACGACAGTGGTCGTAATTTAAAACCCGTGTGGAGTCGCCATTTGTTAGTATGAATCCTTTGTCGAAGTGTACGAAAAAGGACCACTTTAGCTACGCATAACTAATAGCCCTAACAACAAAAGTGGCTGCCAATATCTTCAAATCTGCGATTAGTTGAACAAGAAAAGGGCTGCAAAAAACCAGATCTATGCATGGAAAGACATTAAGTAGTAGAAATAAGGGTTTGCTCCATATACCAATAGACAAGATAAGAAAAATTTTTGAAAGAATTTTTGTATTAATCGGGCACCTGGGAGGAAAACCAGAAGGCGTATCCAATTCTCCTCAATGGGATGGGTTCTTGGATGTCCTCAGCACTTCAGATCTATGATTTCTCTCTCTAGTTGGTGTAGAAAACCCAATGCAAATGATAAAGCTCAATGGGAGCAAATGGTGAAAAGAGTGACCAAGTGTATAGATCCAGAGTGATCTAGTAGGCAACAAAAGGTGAAGAATGGTAGGAAAAACCCTCCTATTTATAGCAAAATATTGGGTCATTCTAGATCTTGGTGCATGATTAAAATAATGTTAACCAAATCTAGATCCACCTCTTATGGAATATTTTATTATTTTTGTTGGAGGGAAAAAGTATTTGACTTGGGTCAAATCCCTTTATTTGTTAATAATAAATAAATAAATGATTTATTTATCTTTTTAAGGAAGTGGTTGAAGGATAATCAAATAAATAATGATTTATTTAATTATTTGTGGGTGATTTGGTCATATTTAACAAGGAATATTATCTAAATGAGATTTAAATAATTATTCCTAGAAACTAATAAGATAAACAAAGGGTTATCTAATTAATTTCGTTGTTTTTGGGTTAAACATGACTGGGGTTTCCTGTTTAGACCATAAACAACCTAATAAATGTGGTTTATTAAGTTATTTAACATAGTGAAAGCAATTTTACTTAGGGTAAAATTGGTCTTACATGGTGTACTTGGGTCCATCTGATAATAATAGGTTAGATGACCAAAAAATGGTGTAACATCAAGCACCCTATTCTCCTCAATATTCATAAATATCGATAGATTCTCGTCATATACCTTGTAATTAATTCATAAGGGAAATGTATTTTTTATAAGATATTAGTATAGATCTATTAAATATTATTTCTTTCTAGTAACACAACCATTAAGCATGCGATCAAAATTTAAAATTAAAATTCTAACCCACTACCGTCAATTTCACACCTCTCTAACTAATTCATTAATGATGTAAATTAGTCCAAGATTTAAAATATTAATTCAAAACCTATCATCCAAATCATCTCATAAACATTTGGTTAATGGATTTCATTCCTATTTGACATTTTACTATAAAATTTTAAGGTAAACTAAACTGCTAACAATAATAATAACCCTTGATCTAATTTCCATAATATAAACATTCACTAAAGGTATTTTATTTAGACACCCTAAATATATCTTTTTTTTTTTTTTTTTTTTTTTTTTTGCTCGTTTAGACTAATAATAATCTTCCCATTTTTTTCTCCTTCCATTCCACCCATGGGTTTCGAACCGGTGACCTTACAGAACGGAGTGCCTTAACAGTGCACCCCATCACCGACTGTTCTACACCACATGGGCAGACACCCTAAATATATCATAATTATTACAATTACAAATTTCTACAAAAAACAATATCATAATTAAATTTCAAAACTTAATCACACATAAATTACTAGTTTATATATTATGATATGTTTTATCACACACCAACCATGGTGCACATGAAAAAACTTCATGCATTGTGCAAACATAAAATATTTTTTGTGCGATTAGTTTGGTCAACGCATTGCCCGACAGTCATACATAATTCCCGGTGCGGTCTGGTAAACGACTGCACCACCATACATCCCTACATAGTGTATTATTCTTAAAAAAATTATATGGTCAGTGCGTTCTGCAACCGACATGAACCACACTATTTTAGTGTTAAAGCAGTGTGTGTTTTCTAAGCACCAAAATCCAATACAGTTTTCGTTAACACCATTCGTGGTGTGGCCTGCAAATTTACACATAGCATCGCTAATGGTGTGAGTCGAATGGCTTGAACACATAGCACAATTTTTTTTTTTTAAATGGTAAATTTTAATTGAATTTGAGAAATTAATCCGCTAAAAGGTTAATTTATTTAGAAACAAGTAGATCACCTGCAAATTTTCTCGTCGAGGGGGCATCTTTGTTACGGAATACTAAAAAATAAATTTTATTACCGTTTTCAAAAATTTGAACTCCACATAGTAAGCAATGGATGGAAGAAATGCGAGCAATGGGAGCAGTGATGACAAGGTGCCTCACAGAAGAAAAACTCACACCAGTGGTTGAGAGATCTAGATCATTGAACAAGTAAAAATGAAGTTTTTTACAGCTGGTATTTTTTTTAAAATTAACCCTTTTTTGATGGTGCTCTATTATGAGATGGACCGAGCGGTTTTATCAATGGTGCACCACACTTCATTATGGTGTGCTAAATTACTAAAGTGCATTAGGTCATTTTGTATAGTGAGCATAGTGTCTCTGTGTGCCATTTGATAGTACGCATCAGTGCGATAGATTACTGCAACGCGTCATGCCCAATTGTATGGAGAGCATAGTGTCTCGGTGTTCCATTTGATAGTATGCACCGGTGTGCTTTGTATAAAATGCACTAGTGCATGTTATGATTAGAAACACACCACAAAAAAAACATCCGCAAAAAAAGATATCTGGGCTATTTTTATAAGGTCTTCCTCAAAAACATCCTCTAGAGGGTATTTTTCTTGTATTGTCTAGTAAAAGATGCAATGCCATTTTTTTATAATAAAAGAGGAAGAAAGAGATGAAAACAATGGTGGTTTTCTCCTACATTCGGTTTCCACCTAAAATCCTAGTGTTCTATGTGTGTTTCTTATGTGTTGTAATTTATCTTCGCTTAATTGCGTTATGGATGGTGAATGAATTAATAATGAAATGGTTAAATTAACTCGTTGATGTAATTTATGATAAATTAATTACTTTGGATATACATTGTTTGCATTCACTAGAGTGACGTACATATACCGGTTACATGAATAATAGTAGTGTACAAAATTCAGAATATGAAATGAAACATTATAGTGAATTAAATATACTAAGTCACCCTGCCCCCCAATATTTTTCCTAACAACCAATCCCTTGAAATTATTTACTAGCACCAACCAGAAGAAGGCACTAGTCCCCTGAACTAACACAATTATTTTCACAAAGAAAAAGTTCGTAATTTTATTTATGAGAAAACAAAATTACATGTTGTATGAGCTGGTATATGTCCAAAGACACTCAAAAATGCCACAAATAAAGCAAAGGAGATACAATTAGGATTTTCTCCCCTTCTTCTTTTCAACCTTACGCCAAGCACCAAGTGTTGGCTCGGTCTCGATAAGGACAAGCTGATTTTCTTCCGTTTGTGCTCCATTATCCTTATCAGAGTCTGATGTGTCTGATGTATGTGTTCTTTTATATCCCCCACTGTCTAGTGTACCAGGTACCTTCTCCTGCTGAGTCTTTGTGGTGGTGTCGTGAGGGTCTTGCATTTCCTGTTCTTGTGTGCCCAAGGAAGTTTCTGTTTGTTGATTCTCATGTGGTGTTGGTTCCACCTCTTCTTTCTGAATGTTTCTAGAGAAATTGCTGCCAAACTCACTTTTCCTGTTATTTTTTTCCTCGTTATCCCTGCCACTTGGCCAAACTTTAGAGAGGTGTCCTTGCACCCATATCCGTGTATCCAGACAAGCTTGCATTTCAAAGGTGAATTCAAATGCCGCATCCACCGTTGTTTGTTGTTCAAAGAGCAATGGACTCAGTGAGTCCTTTTAGTCATAACTAACTTCACACACCGTGCTATTATGAATATGCGCTCTTCCAGGCGTTGGGTGTCTGTTTTAATGTATCTGCCTAGGGTGTTTCCAATGCAGCCAAGGACATTTTCATTCCAAAAATGTAACGGGAGATTGTAGAGCCTTACCCAGACCCGCATTTTGGTCACCTCCATGGTGTTAGCATCAAAATTTGGGAACCATGGTGTAATGAAGAGTCCCGTGGAGCCCCAGAACCATGGTCCCTGGCTGATAATGGCGTCTCTGACCTCAGTTGATGAAAATTTGACAATGAAGAACCCTTTAGAACATAGGTGTATTTCACATTCCATGGTCCAGTTTGTGAAAATCCAATGGAACAGTTCCATTGGTTTGGGCCAGAAACAGTTGAATCTGCCTATAATTGCTTGGGATTCGTAGGCAGTTCTATGCATATCAATATCAAGACTGTCTATAATTATTTCAGGCATGTTGTCCTGCAGTTCTACAATATATGGCTTGGGGAGACTTTCAGCAGGGGCAACAGGAGCTGTGGGAGTGAATTTGGTGGCTACCAATACTCCCCACTGAACCTCCGAGGTACATGATGCATCTATTCATGCTCCGTGCTCTCTAAGGACTCTGCAATAAGGCCCAGAGGCATCCTCTCTCAAATGTGACGAGACAGACAGAGAGAAACAGACAACACGCAGGCTCTTGAGTATGGCTGTGTCTTTAAAAGGATTTCACCTCATGATGAGTAATTGCTTGCACTGGCAACTGTTTTTCTCTATTTATAATTTTCTTCAGGCCCGAGATTCTGCTCACTATTTACCTTACAAAACAACATACTATTAATTTTAGGAGTTTAAAGATCCTAAAATATGTCTAGATTAAATACTGGCAAATGATTTCTGTCCCTCCGCACTAATAAAGCTTCTTATTTTGCCCACGCTCAGACACAAACTGGGGCAGTAAGCTGGCACGCTGTTTAAAGTCGTTAGCCATTTGTAACGCCCTTCAAGAGCTGCCTGCATCCGAAAAACCAAAGATACCCTCACCTAATAGCTACCGCCACGCAGAACAGGCGCAAAGAACAAGGGCGCAAGTATTTGCCCCCAAAGGCAATCGACATGAGGCTTCCCTTTCTCTCCCGCCGTCGAGAGAAAATCCCGTTACAACAAAGAAGTTGCAGAAGCACACACCCTTCCGGTCCATAACCACAGAGGTACCCATCGGAGCGGTGAGCCCCTGGCACAGGGGGCCTTCGCTAATGACAAGGTTCCATCCCTTCACCATTGCCCTACGTACAGAGCCTGCCCTCCCACGTAAAATCTGCCACTGTAGGAGGCAGCTGGAGAGTTTCGCTCAGAGAATGCAGACCGTGTGCGTGCGCATCGGTAGTAAAACCGGGGGGTAATAATATCACAGAGTTTCTACGATTGCTTCTAACGAACACAATTATGTATTCAAATCATAAAATATTAAAATAATGGGAGAATACACCTATCTCGTTTATTACACTCTATTATTGTTCTTCACAATCATATTTTCAAAATTTATATAATATTCTTGCACACTACAACTATCATCATACTTGTAGATTTTACGACATTTCTCCACACTTAGATGGGACATATTCCCTATCTAGGTCACATTTGTTCCTTAGAATTCATTCTTGGAATTCTTCCATATTTGGCCTTAAAACCTTATATTTATTGTTTTCATGCCTTTTATCACCCATAATATCACCCTCTTTTCCCTCTCAAGCTTCTTCATCTTACGATATTTATACCACATTAAGTCAAAAGAGACATGGAAATGTCTACATGACATGTGAGATTAATCTGGATAACTTGGATCACTTTTCTATTTTCATGGATAGAGGTCTAGTCAAATGATGCAAACAACTCTTATTCTGAATATTTATTGGCCCTCGAGGCTAAACCCATGTGCATAACTGATATCTAGATGTCTTGTTTACCCAGATGATTTTAACATTAAATTTAGCTCCAAGGGCTCAAATATCACCCAACATGACTATGTGTCATGACCACGCTTTTTAAGAATTTTTTTAAATAGCTTTGGAATCCAAGGATCCGATGCACCTTTTTTTGAAGCTCGGATGAGTTGAAGGGCAAATACATTTTTATTTTCTCTCCGTAGAACCAAAAAATCTAGAACCGTAACCACTTCCTTTGCTTCACTTGTATATCAGTTATGGTCTATTTTCTAATGATCACAATTGTTTGACAACTAGCTTTCCATAAATTCCCAAATGCATTTTATTTCAAGGTATAACCTTGAAAAAAATGGAATGTTGCTTTAACTATCTCCATATACTCTGGAATTCGAGTCAAACACTTTAAATCAGCATTGTCCTAAATGGCCAAATTCTCTATTAACATTTCATTTACTTTTCAATATGTAACCTTGAAAAAATAAAACCATGCTTCAACTATATAATTTGAATCCAAAATATGGATCGATTAGCTAGGCATTTTACCTTAATGCACTCCCAGATAATTGGATGCTCAAATTACTTCAAAACCTTTAGATCTAAATCAAGACCCACAAGTTTTCATATCACTTTCCAAAACACTTTCCACTTAGTATTCCAAGTCACCTTCTTCAATCAACCTTAGCTTTCCACATTTCTTGATGATGAAATGTACCTGCTCTATGTCAGTTGTCAATTGTTCAATTGTTTATCCAAAACTGCCATTCTTTCTTGACACATGTTATATGTTACTACTTCCATGCCATAAATTGTACCACATATTTTCCATGTCATTTTCAATTGGTTTTTATCTTTCCATGTGACGTCCTTGTGATACAATTTATGTCCTTGTCACTTGTGCCACCTGGTTGAACCAAAATCTAGGTAATTGGTGACTTGAATTGAACTTATGCTTGCAATTTTTTTCATAGCCTAAATATATTGAGGAACCAGATATCGTATGTCATCCATATTTATTTCATTATAAAGATTAATTTGGATTCCTTTTCATTTTTTAAGGATGCCTATATATGTTGAAGGGATATATATCTTATTTCATCTAGATGCCAGCCTTGATCTAGATTCATCCAATTTCCTTTGCATTTGTATTTCTACCTCTAATTTGGATTCATCATGATTATTTTATTTCTTCAACCATAAGCATTGTTTTCTCTGTGTACATATACTTTAACAGGAATAATCTCCCCCTAAATGAATCATCTCCTTATCATTTCACCACTTTGGACAATAATGACTACAACTTTGACATTAATTAAAACACATTTGACATCATTGACAACACATTTGAAATCAATGACAACACATCTCCAACAAATATTTCTAGTAGTTTTCCTTCATTCATCATTTTTCTAGCCATTTCTTGTGCAATTATGTCCATCCTATCTACAACTCCATTTTGTTGTGGAGTCCTTATTTCTAAAAATATATCTCTTGATTCCATCATTATCAGAGAATTCATCAAATCTAGTAGAGATAATCTCACCTCCTTTGTTTGATATCAAGCACCTAATTTTTAAATCAGTCTCATTTTCAATGAGGGATTTGAAAGCTTCAAACTTCTCAATGATTCATATTTTTTGGTAAGAAAACCCATGTCATGTTTGTGTAATCATCAATAAGAAACCAAAATAACTCTCACCTTTTAAAGTTGTGTTCGTACTGGCTTGGAGAGGTCTATGTGTACATGTTCCAATTTCTTTTATGTTTAATACTCATTTGTTTTGAAACTAACTCTTGTTTTCTTCCAATGCTGGCCTAGATTGCAAATAATGTATGCAAGTCTTGAGATTGTTGGAGTAATATCTCTAACTACTTGTGTCTTGTTGAGTTTGCTATATTTTAAAATTTTATATGACCCATACTTCTATGCCATAACTAGATATCATATCCATGTTCCATATAAAAATATTATCCTTGACTTCATAGAATACATATACAATGCTCGAGGTTTTGCTTCATTTTCCACTAATCTCCTTGAAATTGCTTTCCTTATCTCACATCATTTAGAATGAAATGTGAGGTTCTAACCTTGGTCACAAATTTGATTGAAATTTAGAATATATGTTATAATCCTTCAACATAGAAGACATTATGTATTTAGTATTTCCATCATCAAGACTAACCATACCTCTTCCAACTATCATTACAAAAGAATTATCCCCAAAGGTAACACGATCTCCATTTTCGTTCTTGAGGATGAGAAATATTTTCTAATCCCCTATCATTTGCTTTAAATATCCACTATCAATGTACCATTGGCTTCCTTTTTTTTAGCATATTGTGCTAGTCCACATTCTTCCTTCCTTTGTTCTTCTTTCTTCATTTTCCACACCTTTGTGTTTTCTTCTTTTTTCCTAGTAAGATTATATTCTTCCTTTTTTTTGTTTCAGAGAATTTATTATGTTGCTTCTACAATCACATGCTATGTTTCCATACTTATTGCACTTATAACATTCATTATTTTAATCAAGTAGAAGATAAAAAAAATTGTAGTTTCTATCAAGAAACCCATGAGAACTTCTCATTTTAAACTACCATGCTTGACCATGATGGTACAAGTGGATGCTATGTCAACCCCCTTACTCATGCATGTCGAGCTATTCATATGTGGACTTTTAAAGAATACTCTAGAACGGTCAAAGTTGTAACTTTAGTCGAGAATTGAAGGAATGAAACTTGACCCTGAGTTGGCTATTGGCCTATGTTTTAAGTGGAGCACTAAGAGGAGTAGGGGTGACATTTTATCCATTTGTATCTTGTTCCATAGTAGAGTAGAGAAACTAGGAATGGGAGTGAGAGAGCATAATAGAGGGAGTTAGAATTTGTATTAGCCTAATAGGCCACAAGTCTGAGGTGTCTCCATAGAGGGTGCCTTCTCCTTTCTACTTGTATTTTCCCATTCTAGAGAAGAAACAAGGCAAAGCAAGCTCACATTCTAGGTGGGTTTTATCTCATAAGGGGTTCCAAAAGGAACTGTTTGTGTTCATTATGCATGTTGTGTGATTTATTAATTCTTCTCTAATTTTCATATTTGTTCTATTTCACACATGGGAAAAAATTCACTAATTAAAAAATATTAAATCTAAAAGAGTTTTACCTCCATAACATAGATTTCAAATTATTTTCTCATGTTGGTTGTGATGAATTCTCCAATAAAGTATCCATGGTAATTTATGGATGAACTACTCATAAAATATCCTCATTTATATTTCCTCATTGAAAAAAGTGACATCTCAATGTCTCTTGCATAGCCAAATTATACATTTTTTAAATTTAAAATCCATTAGGTTACACCAAGGCCAAGTTAACTATTTTGAAACCTCTTCAAAATTTAGGTTCCAAATGGATTTTTCTCCTTACTTATTGACATTTTTCAAGTCATTAGGGGTTCATGAAATTTATTTTGCTAAGGATTTATCTCATTGTAGCTAAGAAAAGGTTCTTCATGACATGGGGTGCAATCTTTAAAGTTTTAGAGTAGCCACAACAAAGTTTCTTCTAGTATGAAATGTCTCACGGAAGTCTTGTTTCATGTGATAAACATAAAATTGGGCAAAAAAACAATTCTACAGTCGATACCCATGTTGCACCCAAAGAAATTTTCCATGGCATACAATGATGCATATAAGAAGATGAAGCCACATGAGTTGTGGCTGTTTTGACTTATCAGATCCTACAATTACACCTAAGCTTGCACTAATCAAATCCTGAAACTGAAACATAACCTTGCACTAAACTATGGATATAGGCAAGACTTTCTGTGTATATTTAAAATGGTTATTTGTTAATGTTTTAAATAAAAAGTATCAAAATATTTCTTCAAGTTGTCTTGGGTGACTTTATGTTGATTCTAAGAAATTTTGAGAAACTTAATAATTTCTAATTTATTGTACTGCTTTCATGAACTCAATCATATTTATTTGAAAAAACTGATTTTTTTTCATCATGTGTTGAGAGGATGTGATTAAGGGTAGCATGCTACCCTCAAATTTTATTATTTCTCCATTTCTATAGATGCCTATTGTTTTGGATTACATCTTTTTTATCACTTTTCCATTATTGGCCGAAAATGGAGCTGAGGTTTCTGGTGTAACAGTCATGACGTTAGGCATGTAAGTTGAGTATTGGTGATATATTTGACCAGCTGTTTACATTTAAACCCCGCAACCATTTCCCATGTTTCCATATTCTCGCAGAGTGTATGCAGCATCGAGGACAATTTTCAAGAATGAAAGTTGGCAGAGGACAACTTTCAAGAGTGAACCTCAGCAAAGCTTATATCACTTTTGGTAATTATGTTTTTAATGTTTAAAGGACTTTATGGTTTTTTTCAGCAAAATAGTTATCATATTTATAATCTCTTGATTTACAAATTCTCAGAAAGGCATTTGTTGTGGAAAATTTTTTAGAATCGTAAAGAGTAGGGACTCTCGGTGATTGTTGTAGTTAAGACTTGGTTACATAAAGGTTGTAATATGACGAACCTATTGTCAACTATAATATTACTCTTGAAGTGTCCCAATGTGACATAACAGTAAGGTATAACACACTATTATTCTTCGAGGGAGGAAATGTAAGATTTAAATGAGAAGTCTGATGTACTATGAATTTTGAGGTTTAAATTTTTTTGAACTATCCATGTTTGTAAAAGGAGTGTAGGTTTTAACCTCGTTACATGAAA
The DNA here is from genome assembly GCA_034641835.2 of Pinus albicaulis. Classification (NCBI taxonomy): domain Eukaryota; kingdom Viridiplantae; phylum Streptophyta; class Pinopsida; order Pinales; family Pinaceae; genus Pinus; species Pinus albicaulis. Next base: position 1,885,719,472 of record CM076578.1, on the reverse strand, counting down.
ATGAATTTTTCAAAAATAGAAAAAAAAATATACAATGACGAGAACATAAAAAATATATAGAGATATTTTATAGTGGCATCTAAAATTGGGAAAACCATATTGAATTTTCATTATATTCCTTCAATGTTACAATATATTATATACATGTCGAAGCATTCATAAACCACAATCTATTAACCTTGGATTAGAACATAATCATAGTTCCCTTAGTAGTATTTACAAAATATCAAGGGAAAAACCATCCTGCCCAAAACAATGTGCAAAAACCATTTGCGGGTCTGCCCACCTTCCTTGGTTCAACCCCTCATCCTTGGGCCCAGCCAACTATTATTGGGTCCACATAAAAAAAAATCCCGAGGCAATGCCTTGGACCTCATGTAGGAGGTTGCTGCCCCTTGTGACCCTACCACTACACATGGTGCAAAGTAACAACACATCTATATAGTCATAGAAAGAATATAATACATACCCAACAAAATACATATATACTCATCTAGAGGTTATAGTGATAGTGATTGGAACCAAATCATGTGAAATGAATATGAAACTGACATAATTGTTGATTCTTTTAATCACTCTAATGATCATTTTTATTTATATGATTAAATATAAAAATATTTTTTATATAAAAATAATATCTTTCAATAAAAAAAATACTTTTAAACTAATATTTATATAATCAATAATAATTTAGATTTTTTTAAAATATACTTCATTTTATAAGTAACAGTTGTTTTGAAATCAATTATTTTTGTTTTCATTTTATAAGTAATAATTGTTTTTAAATTGATTATTTTTGTTTTTGAATTGATTATTTTTTTAGTTTATTAAATATTTTATATTTCAAATGATTAAGATATTTACATTCTAAAGTAGATACTAATCCATCTACGTAGTTTTTTTTTTTTACTTTTATTGTATTTTAAAATATGTCTTTCAAAAATTGTCATTATCATATTCAAATAGAGTAGAAGTATATTATCATTTTTTTAATTTGAAAGTAAATATAACATTTTATAGTTTTGTATGATTTATATGTCTATATATATATATATTATTGTTAAAACTATAAATTTATAATATTATAAAATTATAATATTGATTGTTATGAACAATTTGTATTTAGGGAAATTAGACCAGTGATACAAACACAAAATGTTAAGATTGTTTTTATTGTTCACGATGTGTTAAATAAAAAAGATGAAACAAGTAAAAAAAAAACTACAAGGAAAATATTGCATAAACTAAAATACATTGTTGCAGTTATGAAAATTATATTATGGGCATTAGCATGTGCCATGCAACCTTTCATTTTGCTAGATTGTTTTCTTAATCCAGTGGTTGGGGTTCTCGATCAATGTATGACATTCATGGATCTATGCATGTAGAAAATATAACAACAGGATTCACTCTAATATTATAATGTACTAAAATAAGATACTAAATCCTTCTACAATTTGTGGAAACACAACATGATTGCACAATCACATAACAAGTAAGAGAAAGAGATAATCAGTCACACAACACAAGATGTATCCGGGGAAAGCATGCTACCTAAAACTTCGTTATTTGTATATTGTGTAAATTCAAGACCATGAAACAATACAATGCTTTCTCTTTCAGAGAAATTCCTCTACTCTGCCAACTGTCTCACTCTAATCAAGGTAAAATTAGCCAATTACTTAGCCAATTCTTAGTCTATGGTCAACCTGCCTTGCTCACTCATTATTTGAGGAATCAACGCCCTATTAAATAGGAAATTCCCATGAATTTAATGCACAATGAGTCCTTGGCATCCACATGAATCTATAACTGACCTGTACAATTTTCTAATTATACAATTGATAGCTATCATCCCTTTAACCTCAATCGCAACTGGGCCTTTCTTAGAACTGACATGCAACATTTATTTATAGTGAATTATTAGTTCACTATTTGATCACTAATTGTGAATTAAATCAAATTGAATTCACTCGACCTATCACTAGCTCATCTCTTAGTTAGAACTAGTTAAACTGAATTTAACTCAATTAATTGAGTTAACTAATTACAACTCACAAATAATTGTAACCGGTCCCCCTCAAATCATGGGACAACTCTACATGCATCCTATCATACCATAAACTCAAATTTCCTCAGCCAACTCAGTCTTTCTCACTTAGTTAATTAATACAAGTTGTCATGAGATGAAATTACAATTTCTCTTCCAATTTAATTAAGGAAAATTAAATCGGAACCCCCTTTAGGTGCCATTTCAACACTCCCTCTCAACAAGAAAGGGATTGTTTTCTACCCCGATGGTGCCTATGTGGAATTTTAATTTTCTTCTTTCCAATGCTTTCGTCAAGATTTATGCATCCTGCTCCTCCGTGGGAACGTAATCTAATGACATAATTCACCTCTGAACACAATCTCTGATATGGTGACACTTGATATCAATATGCTTGGACCTGTCATGGAATACTGGATTAACCGAGAGTTTGATGCAACTCTGGTTATCACAATGTATCACCTTCAGATCCATCAGTTGATGAAACAAATGAACGAGTATCTTCTCATCCATATGGCCTTGCATGTTACCTGACTGGCCGCAATGTACTCTACCTCTGCTAAATTGAGTGAAAATGATCTCTTTTTCCTGTTGTACCAAGGAACTGATATTGATCCTATGATGAATATGCTTCCATATCTACTCTTCCTATCGGATGGACTCCTTGCCCAATCTACATAGTTGAAGCCTTGAAGCCTCACTCCCTCTGTCCATTTGTACCATAATCCATACTCTATAGTTCCCCTAAGATATCTCAACACATGCTTCCCTACATTCCAAAAGAGTTTGGTAGGCTTAACCATAGCTTGGCTCAACTTTTTAACTGCGTAGCATATGTCAGGTTGTGTGTTCACCAAATACATGAGTGAACCCACCAAGTACATGTAAACAATAGCATCCACTACTTCCCCCGAAGTAGCATCCCCCTTCCTCTAGTTTCTTGCTAGAGGATTCTCCATGGGTTTGTTGCCCTCCATGTGGAATTTCCTCAGAATATCCTTGGCGTAATTTCCCTAAGATACGAATAAATCCTAATATCCTTTCCATATTTCCAAGGAAATGTTTCAAGAGCCCATATCCTTCATCTCAAATTCTCTTGCAAGATCTTCTTTGCGGGACTTTATGAGATGCTCATCACCTGTCATTATCAAATCATCAACATAAAGTACAATAATCAAAAGCTTACCATCAACCACAATATGATATAGTTTTGTATCTACTTCACTCTTGGTGAAGCCCAACTTGGTCAAATAGATGTCGATCCTAGTGTACTAAGCACAATGTGCTTGCTTCATCCCATACAATGCTCTCTTTATTCTACACACATCTCACTCCCTATCTAAGGTCTCAAAACCTTCCGGCTACTTAATGTACACTTCTTTCTCAATAAATCCATTGAGAAAGGTTTTCTTTATATCCATTTAATGTATCTGTCATCCCATCTGTTCTTAGAGTGCAAGGATAGATCTAACAGACAAGTACCTTGCAACTAGTGAAAAATTATCGTCATAGTCAATCCCTTCCACCTAAGAGAACCCTCTGGCCACAAATAAAGCATTGTGTTTCTCCACACTCCCATATGTTGCATGCTTCACCTTGTAGACCCATATAGATCCTACAACTGACTTCCCCACTAGTCTTGGGAAAACTTCCCATGCACTATTTATGATGATGGAGCCATATTCCTCAACCATGGCATCAACCCACATTGGCTTCTGAACTACTTCATTGAAAGAGGATGGTTCTATCTCAATACCTTCGCTCATAATAGCCATGTATCCATTGTAACACTATGGGGACCTTCTCTTCCTGAGTTGTTATGTGGATGCTCCCACATTCACTCTCACATCCAACAATAATATTTCAGCCTCTCTGGTGCATTTCCTTCCATCTCTGGTGGATGGCTCTGTATAAGTGGTTTCTACCACTCTTTGTTCTCCTGCTTGTGGCTGCTCCACATCCTGAGGTTCATCCTTTAGAGCCAAGAGCTCCTCAACTGCATGCAACTTAGGCTCTCTCTCAAGGGATAACTGCATGCCTTTGTCTTCATCAAATTTCACATCTCTTATGATCATTTTCATCATGTGTGTTGGAAAGTACAATTGGTAGTTGTGAGGTGTATTAGTGTACCACACAAATATCCCCAACTTTGTTGTTGGTTCTAGTTTCTTCGTGACATTTTTGGTCCCATGTCAATTAACATATGAACCAAAAATTTTAAAATACGACACATTTAGTCTCTAACCTGAAAAATCCTCCATCGGTGTACTCATCCCAAGTATTCGATGAAGACTTACGTTTATAAAAATATTGTTTTATTACATTATTATGCCCACAAATACAATGGTAGGCCCTGATCATAAAGCATAGCTCGTGCTACTCCCACAATAGTTTTTTTCATCCTTTCTGCAACCCCATTATGTTGTGGGTTATGAGGTGCAATAAATTCTTTTCGAATTCCTTCTGAGGAACAAAAGTTATTGAATTCATTAAATATATATTATCCACCATTGCCGTTGCTCAGAGCCTTCACCTTCTTCCCCTTATATTTATCGACAAGTGCCTTGAACTCACAAAACTTTGAGAATGCCTGATATTTCTTCTGTATGAAGAAAATCCAACACTTCCTTGAAAATTCATCAACAAAAATCACATAATACCTGTGCTTTGTTGTGGAAGCTGTTGAGAACAGTTCACGCATGTATGAATGAAGTCTCTCAAGGATCACCTTGGGTCAAATTTCCTTATCGTGAAAGGTGGCTCTGGTATACTTCCCAAATGTACACCCTTTGGAGGTCCTGTCGAAATATACTTCATGATCCTCAAAGCGTTGTGGTGTCAATGGACCAACCTCTTGTGACATAACTCAATGATATCTCAACTCTCTACCTACTCTGTGTTACTGCTCAGTGCTACATAGTATTCCACATCCAATTTATAGAGATTCTTTACTTGAACCCCAATATTTTTCACTTGTCCCATGGATTTGTGAAGAAGGAACATCTTTCCTTCATTGAAGATCACATCATAGCCATGATCTTCTAACATAGCAACATAAACCAAATCCTTCTTTAAACCAAGAATAGAAAAGACATATTTTAATGTGAGTGGATTACTTGACTCCCTCTGAAAGGTAACTATACTTACACCGGTAACGTTATACCTCCCGTCGTCACCCATCTTGATGTGCATTTGGAGATCCTTCTCCTCCAAGCTACTAAAAAATTATTTGTTGTTGGTCATATGGAATGAAGCTCCACTATCCAAGTACCACAGATAACCCATCACCAATGACATGATGCATGTGATGAGGGTTAATTCCAACTCAAACTGTGAAGCCAATGCTTCACCTACTGCTCCTGCTTAGGCCTTCTTGTTGTTCTTCTTTTGTGGAAATTTTTTGGCATAGTGTCCACACTCATGAAAGTTGAAACATTTTACCTTTGAAAAGTCTCTCTTCCTGCATGCCTTGCCGGTCTCAGGTTTTCAATGGGAGGCCTTCCCTTTTACTTTCTTCGACTTGTCATCCAAGGCACAATTATCCTTATCATTAGTATTTGATGAGGATCCATATCTGGTGCTCTGCCGAATTTCTTCTTGTGCCAAATCAGGCCATAGTCGCTCCTAGTCTAGCATCTTCTCCCTCCCATTAACAAATTCCTAGTAGTGATGCCAGCTCTTGGGAAGGCCTAGAAGATACAGGCTCACCAAATCATCTAAATAAACAATGATCCGAACACTTCCAAGCTCGACACTGAGCGAAATTCGTCAAGTATTTTGGGATCGTGTCAACCTTCTCCATTCTAGCTTCCTGGGGTTGTCTTTCAACACCACCTTCCTGTGGTTTCTTTTATTATGATACAAATATATCAAGGCCTTCCCCATAGCATATGTATTCACCTTCCCATGGAGACTTGAGACAATATGGTCTCTAACTCCCTCTAACAATATCCTTCTCTCCTTTGTTACATTCTATTGATTTTTTTGTAGCTTGGGAGGTACTGCAAACCATAGTGTTTGAGAGTTGGATGTAAAAATGCCACAAATGGGATTGTGGGATTGAGATCCAAGCTTGGCGATTTTTCACCCATCGATGTTTGGGCCAAAACCATGACGAATGTAATGGATGAGGATGATAGTGTTCGTCGATACGAATGCAATGCATAGATAATCATCCAAATCCAAGTTGTCGTTGAGGAGAAATGAATTTTTGAAATTGACAATTAATTATTAGTTTTAAAGTCATGTAGGCTTGATGTAAATTACTCCAACAGAAGGGCCTCTTCATTAATTTGGTGAAGCCCATATTTAGCTTATAAAAGGAGGGCAAGAATATTCATTTTATGCATCCCATTTTTCAACACATCCGCTAAAGTGAACTCAATGGAGAGAGGAGCTAAGTCGCAACAAAAAGGAGAAGGTTCAACATGGAGGAGTCTGCCCAAAATTGCGTGGAGAGGAAATTTAGATACAATGTATGATTGGGATTGTTTTTGGGCTAAATATAGATCTGTGAGTGGTTGATCTTGAGTGCGGTTTGGTCTTGTAAGGAGCAGATAGTTATGCCAAGGAGGATAGGAGGAAAACATTGTTGGTTAGGGTTTTTTTTGGTCCTATTGAGGAGACCAAGAGCTACAACAAGTTGGTCAGCTAAGACATGGGCCATATCCAACAACTTGACGTTGTTCCAAAGAAACCTTGAGGTGGACAAGGTAGAAAAGGGACAACGTGGCACTTGGAGGGTATTTTCTAGGTGGACTGTAGCCCTAGCAGGGTATAGTTTGCTGACAACATGGAGGTTAAGGGTTTCATATTGTGCCCTAACCAGTATTGCTAGAGAAACAACTAACAGTGGAAGACAATAGTTTTTTTGGGAGGAGTGGTGGGTCAAGGTGTGACCAATTTACGACCTCGGGATGTTATTTTCCCAACTAACCCCAATGGGGCCTGTTATCACCCCCCCTTCTTCCCAAGGCAGTGAATGGAGTTGAAGGAGGATAACCACAAACCAAGCTTTAGGTCAAGTACATAGCCCTACCAGGACCAAAGAGGGCTCTCTCATTGTCACTTTTCCAGTTAAAGGAATGACTGAGTATCTAATTACCTTAGGCTAGGTATGTAAGCTCAGTAAATAGAATTTTTTTGATGTTTTAAGTGTTGTATAGAAAGGCCAGTGAGAAGGCTATGTGTAAGGTTTCTTAGGTCTAAATTCCAAGGTTAATTTGCAAAGATTATATGAGGCTAGATAGGTAGTTTGAAAGAATTCTTAATTGGTCATTGAGTATAGGAATAAGTGATAGAGTGTCTAAACGGGAAATGAGGTGAATTCATTCATTTAGAAGTAAACAGACATAACATGTAAACCTTGTCTAAAACAGAGCATGAACAAACATTATTTCTTCTCATAAACTTACAAGATAAACATATAGAGGTATTTATTTGAAAGAAGAATATATGTCATTTAGAATGAATAGATAAACACATAAGAAGAACAAATTCTCCAATGCATACCATAATATTCTCAACACAAGTTTTGCAAATTTGTCTCTGATTTCATTGCAAAATGTCGATTACAATAATTCCATTGAAAAATATGACTATCCAACCCCATAAAAGACTAAAGAGAGTCTACTTATAGAAAATATGTACTATGACACCTCATCAAGTTGAAATCCCATCCAAAATGGATCATAAATACACAAGATGAGTCATTTCCTAGATTCTAGGGAGGTTAGAAACCATTCCCTGAATTTTAGTTATGAACTAGGAGTGTTTGTCCCTTACATTAAATTACATATTCCCTCATGATAGGAGGAAAAAAATAACTCAATAAATATAATTCCAACTCATAGGACAACAAAACCTCTAATTTGTGACATTTTTCTGAGCTTTACAAGTGTCCCGAGGAATCCAATGCTGATTTGTAAAATTTTTGACAAAAGGGTAACAAACATTTGTAGAAGCTTAACAAACGTTTGCAGGCACTTTTAGGAGTCGAATCCACTTCTGAAAGAACAGTCAAGTATCCATGTGTGTCTAGTTTCCAGAACATCTTTATTTTTAAAAAATGAACCACAGGAAGGCCCCCAAAAATCCATTCTCCCAAGGTTACTCCAAAAGCGTAGCAAAGGCTCCAAAAAGATGGCAGAAACATGAAAAATGAGTGGTTTTTGGGATTTTTATTAAAAATTAAAGCTTATCATGCCAAGGGGGTTCTTTATCTTTAATGTATTCATCAAAATGCATTCATCCATGTAAATAAATCATCATTTAGATGCCCCCAAAATAAGTGTAACAAATTTTTTCTATGCTTCTGTGAGGAGGAATTTCTAGAATTGTACAAAAATCACAAAAAATAGCAAAATTGTTCAAAAATTTTCAAAATTGGTTCCGTAGAACCTATGAGTGATAAGATAAATAGTCAAGGAAGCTTCAGTCAACAATTCTAGGCTATCCTTTTCTTTAGTCTTCATTTGAGCTTCTCATAGAACCTCAAACATCCAGTTCTCTCAGAACATCTTTTGGCCAAAGGTGAAGCATTGATTGCATGGATGGTGAAGGGTTCTAGCCAGAGGTGGCACCCTCCCTTGAATTTATTCTTCTCACTCTCCATTGCTTTTATCACTGAAAGTAAGAAACCCTAAAGTTTTGGTTGAATGAGTATATGTAGTGATGTTTGGAAAGATAGACTGTAGGAATAATGTATATTTAGAGGGTGAGATGGAGGGTCATGGAACTAGGGAAAATTATAGAAAAAATTTAGCAGATAAGGTTGTATGTTAGCTCCATTTTTTGGGTGGAATGAAGTGAAATGAGTATGTGGAAGGTGGTGAAATGATGAAAACACAGTAAATTTATAATTTCAACACTATGAAAATAGCTAGTTAAGCAGTGGAGTAGGTATAGAAGGTGAAATGGAGGGTTATGGAGCTACTGAAAATTATAGAAAAAATTTAGTGAATAGGGTGGCATTTGAGCTCCATATGGTGGGTGGAATGAGGGGAAATGGATATGAGGAGGGTGATGAAATCAAGCAAACACAAGAAATTTCCAATTTTTTCATTGTGAAAATTTGCTAGAATCAGGGGTTTGGTGAAATTGGCATATTAGGGATTATATGGATGATGGGAGATGTGAGGATTAGGTATATGAGAGGTGTGGGTTAGGGTTTAGGCACTAAGGTTAGGTTTTATTTAGTTGGAGTAGGTTAGGGTTTGTCAAATGAAGTCTTTCTATGTCATGGAGAAGTGATAAGATATGTAGAAACATATAATAAGCATAAAAGTTATTTGAAAACTCAATAACATGACCAATGAATGGTATGAAAGTAAAGACTTATTGTTTGTGAGGGGTTCAAAGGGTAATGGTGACAATCCTTGACCTTGTTTGAAGAGTTTCGAAGCCCAAAACCTAGCTATACCTTTTCTCCAGAAGCATAAAATTTATGTATAGAAGCATAAAAAAAAGGCTGAAAGCATAACACTTTTCTCCCAGAAGCGTAACGGCTACTGCGCAACGCCTGCGCAACACACCCATAATCATAACAAAGGAATTGCAAAAAATCTTCAAAAATAGGACTTAAAAATGGATTAGTAGCTCTCTAACCATAACTTTTTTTACAAACCTGAGAGTGGTTTTTTTTCTTTGGCATATTATGAACAAAAACCTCCTCCAATTTTCAAAATTAATTTCCCATTAGCTTAGAATCCAATTTTTAACTTGATCGCTCAAAATTTGTAGAAGGGTAGCGCACTCTGAGCAGAAGCATACCACCTACTTTGAGAGGGCGTTTGGAGGCCTTCCTAGAGGATTTTAGGGATGCACGTGGTATGTTTGGAAATATTAGGATGTATTCTACAAAATAGAGTCATCAAGCACTGCAAAACCCTACTCCAAACCCTTGGAAAATTGACTTGAAGGAAGCTTGTTCAAAAGTGTAGAAAAGGACCTGGAGAAACTATATTTTTTGCACTTCTCTCAAACCATAATATTTTTGCATAAAATGAAGGAGGATTTTTTTATTTTTCATATGATTGAAAAAAGGATCTTTAAATTTTTTAAAATTCCTCTCCATTACCTCAGAGATGGATTTTGAAACCAAACTATCCTTGTGTGCAATGTAAACCCTGGCTTGATCACGAAGCTCTAAAAAAGATGCCATGGGTCTGAATTGGCTCAAACCTGCATTGGTGACCTCCCTTTTGCTCCCTCTTCTCAACATCCATGATTGTTTTCAACAAGGAAAGCCCTAGCTTCATGTATTGGATAGGGAAAGTGGAAAATTAGGAAAATAGGGGATAGTGGTAGAGTGGTTTTAGTGAGATAAATGAAGGGGAAGGAAGTTATGGAATAATCCCTAAAAATTTTGAGAGGTAGGGTGATGAGTTGGCTACAGGATGAAAGTGAAATACTTGGGAATGGGCATGTGAAAGGTACCCAAAAGGTAAAAACACAGGGTTTCACTATTTTTTCTACCAAAATGTAGTGAAAATTAGGGTTTTAATGAAATTGATGGAAAATAGGGTTGTGAGTGATAGGATATGTTAGGGTATGGTGTATGAAGGTTATATGAAGGTTGTATATGGTTATATTAGGGTTTTATCAGTTGAAACAAACAAAAGATGAAAAACACCAAAAACATAGTGGAGGTAACTTGATGAAGGAAACCACTCATTTGCTGATGAATTTTGATTGGAGAGAGGCATGGACAATTTCCACTTACTTTCTAGGAAGCATATAAGCCATTGTAAAAAAAATTTGAACCTTGGATAACTGTTTTGGAGCTCAAACACCAGAAGCACAGTACTTTCACAACACACTCAAAAGCGTAGCATAGGTAGTGTTGGCACAAATTTGCTTATTTTTCTTCAACCCATGGAAATTGTGGAGTATGATGGTGAGAAGAGAGGATATATTTAATTATTTCCCTATCTTTTCTAAATCCCTATGCAAATTAATTGTATGGTGAAAATGATATTTTTTTTTAATTTCTTTTATGACATAATTGACTCTTATGGTGGCGAAACAAATGAGACCTAGATTCTAACCTAAATGAAGGTGTTGGGAACGACCTCAGACCCTATATTATTGCTGGATGGCATGAACTATAAAATAATTATGACCATGAATGGAGTGAAGGGAGTAGCATTTCAGACCTAGACTACTTCAGTGAGCAAAATTTTATTTGAAAACTAACTTAAAACATGAAATTTTGACCTAGGACCACTACTAAGTAATCCTGAAAGAGTACATTTGATCACTGAACATTGGGACACTAAAATTTGCTTCATATGAGAATGGTAGCTCCTTCAGGATGTGTCAAGAACACCATAGAACAAGTAGCATTATCCATTGGGAAATGGAGTCACTGCAGCTACAATCCTCAAACTGACTTAAAAAAAGCTAAAAGTTGAACTGTACCTCGTCAACTGCAAACTCTATTGAAAATTGACACTAAAAAATATGCTCAAAATTTTGAGCTTATTCATCACACATTACCTACTCTAACTGATCCATAAATCACTTGATCAAGTGAAGTCAAAGTTCCAGTGCAACCATGAAAGAAAATGGCTATCTGATTTATTTCTCCTCCTACTTTCCTCAAAAGAAAAGTGTTGTGGTAATGACAAGCCCAATTGAGAACTGAACCCAATATCTATGTTGGCGAAGAAAAAAAACTTCATATTTTCTTATGTTTACAAGATACTGCCCAAGGGGTCTTGAAAATCATGAAACAATACCTCTTGTTGATCAGCCAAAAGAAGGGAAATGCTTTCAAATATAATGGTCGATTGTTCTTCTTCATTTGGTCGATCCCTCTTAAACAGAAATGTAGTAATGTGATCTTCCATATCATCCAGGTCAGAGACAATATTCTTATGTTCTTGCAAATCTTCAATTGAGGTAGCCAAATCAACATCAACACAAATATCTAGAAGTGGTTTTCATGTATATCAAAAACATAATTGTCTTGGCTCTGAAAAAATTATACATCTTGATCCTTTGAATGCTGTTGAACATGTTCATCAAAGTCAAGAAAATAAACCTATTGTACATTATTTTTAACCTCAATGGATAAATAACAACTCTTTAGAGTTTCTTTACAAGAAAACTCAAAATTTTGATTTGCACATATTTCTTCCTGAATTAAAAACTCAAAAGAGGATAGGGATGAAGGGTGTCTGGATAGAAAATATTCATATATATATATTGATTTTTTGAATATTGGCAAGACTGCTGCAAATTATCATCAACTTCAAAACATGGAAGATCAATGTCATCCTTTGAAGAATTCCGCTCAAGTTTGTTGTCATCCATGGAAGAATCCATGATATTCTCATGGTGGTGAAAATGGTTTTCATTCAAAGCATCCAAAATTTCAAAATCCATAAACTCTTCATCACCATAAGCACTTTCTATCTCTTGAATAAAATTATCAAAGTGATAACAACAATCCTCAATCAAAAGCAAAGAAGTAGAGGCTTTTCTATACTTCTCAAAAAATACTGAGTGAAAATCATTGAGAGAATAAATACAAGAAAGAGGAAATATTTCATACCAAAACTGTGCTTTTTCTTCTAATGTCATCATGAACATCTTCATGAAAATTAATCTTCAGCTTACGCACATTCATATGAAATCTTATTAAATGAAGTGTAGCATCATCACCTTTTGCATCTCTGAATTTTGGCAAGTATGTTTGAAAATCTACCTGAGGCATAGGATTTGGAAAGCCTGGAACATGATCTTGATGCATAGGATCATACCTAGCATTCCTTCTTGCAGTTGATTCCAACTTGAAAACAATGAATTCACTAATAGTTCTTGAAGCCGATTTGTAACATTTATGAGAGAAGGGTAATCGAAATTTCCATAAGTGTAATAGAAGTTTGTAGGTAGTTTTGAGCACCTTTGGGATTCCAAACCCATTTATGAAAGAATGGTCAACTAGCCATGTGTGTCTCTATTCTAGAAAATCTCAAATTTTTCACAATGATCGATGGACCTCCAAAAATCCATTCTCCCAAGGTTACTCCAAAAGCATAATAGAGGCTCCTCAAAGGTGGAAAAACATGAAAAATTAGTGGTTTTGGGCTTTTTCTTCAAAATTAAAGCTTTTCATGCCAAGGGGGTTCCTGATTTGTAATTTAATTATCAAAATGCATCCATCCATGTAAATAAATCATCATTTGGATGCCCCCAAAATAAGTGCAACAAAAGTTTGCTACACTTTTATGAGGAGGAATTTCCAAAATTGCACAAAAATAACAAAAAATACCAAAATTGTTCAAAAGTTCTCAAAATTGGTTCTGTAACACCTATGAGTGATGGGATAAAAGTTCAAGGAAGCTTCAGCCAACAATTCCAATCTATCCTTCTCTTTAAGCTTCATTTGAGCTTCTCATAGAACCTCAAACATCCTGTCCTCTCAAAACATCTTTTGGCCAAGAGTGAAGCATTGATTTCATGCATGGTGAAGGGTTATAACTTGAGGTGGTTCCCTCCCTTGAATTTCTTCTTCTCACTCTCCATATTATTTATCCCTGAAAGGATGAAACCATAATTTTTTGGTGGAATGAGTATATTTAGTGAAATCTGTAAAAAGAGAGTGTAGGAATAGTGTAGCTTTAGAGGGTGAGATGGGGGGTCATGGAGCTAGGGAAAATTCTAGAAAAAATTCAGTAGATAGGGATTTATCTTAGATCCATGTTGTGGGTGGAATGAAGTGAAATGAGTATGTGGAAGGTGGTGAAATGATGAAAACACAAGAAATTTCCAATTTCAACACTGTGAAAATAGCTAGTGAAGGGATAAAGTAGGTATAGAAGGTGAAATGAAGGGTTATAGAGCTAGGGAAAATTATAGAAAAAAAATAGTGAATAGGGTGGCATGTTAGCTCCATATTGTGGGTGGAATGAGGGGAAATGGATATGAGGAGGGTTATGATATTAAGCAAACATGAGAAATTTCCAATTTTTTCACTATGAAAATTTGCTAGAATATAGGGTTTGGTGAAATTGACATGTTAGGAATGATATGGATGATGGGAGATGTGAGGATGAGGTATACGAGAGGTGTGGATTAGATTTTATCTAGCTGGAGTATGTTAGGGTTTGTCAAATGAAGTATTTCTATGTCATGGAGAAGTGATAAGATATGTAGAAACATAGAGTAAGCATAGAAATGATTTGAAAACTCAATAACTTGACCAAGGAAGGGTATGGGAGTAAAGACTTACTATTTGTGAGGGGTTCAAAGGGTAATGGGACAAGCCTTGAGCTTTTTTGAAGAGTTTCGGAGCCCAAAACCTAACTCTGCCTTCTCTGCAGAAGTGTAACATTATGTACAGTAGCATAAAAATAAGGGTAAAAGTGTAACATTCTCCTCCTAGAAGCATAACAACTGCTACACAGCACAACCAAAAACGTAACAAAGGAATTGCCAAAAAAATTTCAAACATAGGGCTTAAATATGGATCAATATCTCTCTAACCATAAAGTTTTTTTCAAAAAAGAGAATTTTTTTTGTTCTTTGGCATGTTATGAACATAAAAATTCTCCAGTTTTAAAAAATAATATCCCATTACCTCATAATCCAAGTTTGACGTTGATCACTCAAATTTTGCAAAAGCGTAGCGCACTTTGAGCAGATGTGTAACACCTAATTTCAGAGGGATTTTGGAGGCCTTCCCAGAGGATTTTTTGGATGAAAGTGGTATGGTTGGAAATATTAAGATGTTGAATAAAAAATGGGGTCATCAACCACTGCAAAACCTTGCTCCAAACCCCTGAAAATTTGACTTGAAGAAAACCTTTTCAACAATGCAGAAAATGACCTGGGGAAATTATAGTTTTGGCATTTCTGTGAAACCATAACACCTGTGCATAAAATGAAGGAGGTTTTCGTTTTTTGGCCTATTATTGACAAATTCCTCTTTCACTTTTGTAACATTCATCTCCATTACTTCAGAAACTAATTTTGAATCCAAATTGCCCTTGTGTGCAATGTAAACCATCTCTTAATCATGAAGCTCTAAAAATGATGCCATGGGTCTGATTTGGATCAAACATATAATGGTGACCTCCCTTATGGACCTTATTCTCAACCTCCATGATTTATTTCAACAAGGAAAGCCCTAGCTTGATGTAGTGGGTAGGGAAGGTGGAAAATTAGGAAAACAGGGAATGTGGTAGAGTGGTTTTAGGGACAGAAACGAAGTGGAAGGAAGTTAGGGAAAAATACCTAAAAATTTGGGTAGCTAGGGTGATGAGTTGGCTACAGGATGAAAGTGTAATTTTTGGGAATGGGCATGTGAAAGGTACCCAAAAGGTCAAAACAAGGGATTTCACTAGTTTTTCTGCCGAAATGTAGTGAAAATTAAGGTTTTAATGAAATTGATGGAAAAAGGGTTGTGAGTGATAGGAGATGTTAGGGTATGGCGTATGAAGGTTATATGAAGGATTTAGACGGCTATATTAGGGTTTTATCAGCTGAACCAAAAAAAATATGAAAAATACCAAAAACGTAGTGGAGGTAACCTAATGAAGGAAACCACATATTTGCAGATGAATTTTGACTTGAGAGAGGTATGGAGGGTGTCCGATTACTATTTAGGAAGTTTATAAACCTTTTTACTGTGGTTTTGAACCATGAAGAGCTGATTTGGAGCTCAAACACAAAAAGTGCAGCGCAAGCGCAATGCCTGCACAACGCTTGCGCTGCACACCCAGAAGCGTAGCACAGGTAGTGTTGGCACAAATTTGCTTATTTTTCTTCAACGCATGGTAGTTTTGGAGTATGATGGTGACAAGAGAAGATATCTTTACTTATTTCCCTGACTTTTCTAACTCCCTATTCAAATGACTTGTATGGTGAAAATGAGATTTTGTTCACTTTATTTTATGACATAATTGACTCTTATGGTTGTGAAACAAATGAGACCTAGACTCTCACCTAATTGAGGTTGTGGTGAATGACGTCTGAACCTAGATGATTGATGGATGAAATGACCTCTTAAATAATGATGACCATGAATGGAGTGAAGGGAGTAGAATTTCAGACCCAGACTCCTTTAGTGAACAAAATTTTATTTGAAAACTTACTTGAAACATGAAATTTTGACCTAGGACCACTACTAAGTAAACGTGAAAGAGTACATTTGATCTCTAAAAATTTGGACACTAACATCAAGGAAAATTTTAAGGATGGATATCTATTTGAAATTTTAAAAACTTTGGTGAATCTTAGTAATATAGAATAGAAAAAAAAAAAAAAAATGTTTGATGATATTTTTTGTAAAAATATATAAAATTTTGATTATATTATATTAGTCTATATAATATATTGGCGATTTTTAAGGTAAAATAATTTGATACTATAAAACTTGGGCAAATTAATTTTAGAAAATAATGGAAATTGGTGAATATTTTTTTGGGAAAAAGTATAGAAAATTAGCCCACCCCGAAATATTAGCCCCTAGCATTTTCCATAGCTAACATTGGCTCTAGTTCAGTATGGCAGCTCCTTCAAGAGGTGTTAAGAACACCATAGATCAAGTAGTGTTATCCATTGGGCAATGGAGTCACTGCAACTACAATCCTCAGGCCGACTCAAATCAAACTGAAAGCTGAAATGTACATCATCAACTGAAAAATATATTGGAAACTAACACTGAAAAAGATGCTAAAAAATGTTAAGGTTATTCATCGCACCTTACCTACTCTAATTGATCCATAAATCACTTAATCAAGTGAAGTCGAAGATCCAATGTAACCATTAAACCAAATGGCTATCTCATTTCTTGCTCCTCCTACTTTCCTCAAAAGAAAAACGTTGTGGTAATGACAACCCCAATTGAAAATTGAGCCCAATCTCTATTTTTGTGAAGAAAATAAACTCCATCTTTTATTATGCTTCCAAAAGACTTCCCAAGGGGTCTTCAAAATCATGAAACACTACCTCTTGTTGATCAACAAAAATAAGGGAAATGCTTTCAAATATAATGGTTGGTTTTTCTTCTTGATTTCATTGATCCCTCTTAAATATAAATACAATAATGTGATCTTCCATATCATCCAGATGAGAGACAAGATTTATATGATCTTGCAACTCTTCGTCTAGAAGTGGCTTTTCATGTATATTAGAAAGAGAATTGTCTTGGCTCTAAAAATATTCTACATCTTGATCCTTTGAATGCTGTTGAACATGTTCATTAAACTCAAGACAACAAGCTTGTTCTACAAGGTTTTCGACCTCAACAGATAAATCACGACTCTTTAGAGTTTCTTTACAAAAAAACTCAAAATTTTTATCTACATATATTTCTTCCTGAATTGAAAACTCAGAAGAGGATAGGTATGAAGGGTAGCTTGAAAGAACATCTTCATATATATCTTGATCATTTGAAGATTTACAAGTCCATTTCAAATTATCATCAACTTCGAAAGATGGAAGATCAATGTCATCCTTTGAATAATTCTACTCAAGTTTGTTGTCATCCATTGAAGAATCCATGATCTTCTCATGGCGGTGAAAAGGGTTTTCATTCAAAGCATCCAAAATTTCATCATCCATAAAATCTTCATTACCATAAGCACTTTATAGCTCTTGAATTCAATTCTCAAAGTGATCACAAAAATCCTCAATCAAAAGCAATGAAGGATTGGTTTCTCTATACTTCTCAAAAAATACTGAGTGAAAATACTTGAGAGAATAAATACAAGCAGGAGGCAAGATTTCATACCAAAACCATGTTTTTTATTCTAATTCGATCATGAACATCTTCACTAAACAATATTCATGAAAATTAATCTTCGTCTTACACATATGCATGTGAAACCTTATTAAATGGAGTTCAACATTGTCACCTTTTCCATCTATGAATTTTGGCAAGTATGTTTGCCAATATACTTGAGGCATATGATTTGGAAAGCATGCAGCATGGTCTCAATGCATAGGAGCATACCTACCATTCCTTCTTGTATTTGAATCCTTCTTGAAAATAGTGAAGTCACCAATAGTTCTTGAAGCTACCAGTTTTTTAACGATGGAGTTGCCAAGAAAACTCTGAACATTTGGATTCTTCGCCACTAGAGTCACCAGGTGAAAGATGCACAATATTTCTTGTGCCTAACCACTATTCACCATCAGCAGCGAGATATAGTCTTTTTCGTTCTTTCCCGGGAAATATTTAACCTTCTCTCCCCGGAAACAACACCAAGAATGTTATCACTCCCCCATGCTTCCCAAGGCTATGAATGGAGCTGAAGGAAGGTAACTCCTGACCAGGCTTTAGGTCAGGTAGCTAGCCCTACAAGGACCATAGAGGGATCTCTCCTTGTCACTTTTGCAGTCAAAGTAATGAGAGTATCTAATGATCTTAGGCTTGGTATGTAAGCTCATTAAATAGGATTTTTTTACATTTTAAGTGCTGGATAGAAAGGTCAGTGAGAAGGCTATGTGTAAGGTTTTTTAGGTCTGAAATCCAATGTGAATTTGCATATAGTATGTGAGGCTAGATACATATTTTTAAATAATCCTTAATTTTTCTTTGAGCATAGGAAGAAGTGATAAAGAATCAAAATGAGCACTAAGGTGAATTCATTCATTTAGAAGTAAATCGACATAACACATAAACCTTGTCTAAAATAGGGCATGAACAAATGTGATTTCTACACATAAAATTACGAGATAAACATATTCCAAGATGTATCTAAAATAAGAATATATATCATTTAGCAAAAATAGATAAACACATAAGAAGAAAAAATTATCCAATGCATACCACAAGATTCTCAGCACAAGTTCTGCAAATATGTCACTGAGTTCATTCCAAAAATCTGATTACAATAGCTCCATTGAAAATTATGACTATCCAACCCCAAAAAAGAGTAAAGAGAGTCTAATTATAGAAAATATGGACTATGACACCTCATAAAGTCGAAATCCCATCCAAAATGGATCATAAATACACAAGATGAGTTATTTCCTAGATTCTAGGGAGGTTAGAAACCATTCCCTAAATTTTAGCTATGATCTAGGAGTGTTTGTCCCTTACATTAAATTACATATTCCCTCATGATAGGAGGAAAAAAATAACTCAATAAATCTAATTCCAACTCATAGGACAACAAAATATTTAATTTGTGACATTTCCAGAGCTTGGAAAATGCCTCAAGGAATACAATGTTGATTTGGAGGGACCTTTGAAGAAATTTTAGGAGTCCAAACCCACTTACGAAAGAATGGTCAAGTTTCCCTATCTGTCTAGTATCCAGAACATCTTGAATTTTTCAAAATGACCCATGGGAAGGCCTCCTAAAATCCATTCTCCCAAGGTCTCTCCAAAAGAATAACAGAGGCTCCAATGAAGTGGTAGAAACATGAAAAATGAGTGTTTTTTGGGTTTTTTCTTAAAATATCAATATTTCCATTCCAAGGGGGTTTATAATATGTAATTTAATCATCAAATTTCACCCACCCATGTAAATAAATCATCATTTGGATGCCCCCAAAATAAGTGTAACAAAAGTTTGCTATGCGTCTTTGAGAAGGAATTTCTAGAATTGTGCAAAAATCACAAAAAATACCAAAATTGTTCAAAAAATTCTCAAAATTGATTTTGTAGCACCTGTGAGTAATGGAATAAATATTCAAGGAATATTTAGCCAACATTTCTAATCTATCCTTCCCTTTAATCTTCATTTGAGCTTCTCATAGAACCTCAAACATCTAGTCCTCTCAAAATATCTTTTGGCCAATGGTGAAGCATTGATTTCATGCATGGTGAAGGGTTCTAACCTAAGGTGGCACCCTCCCTTGAATTTCTTCTTCTCACTCTCCAACTTGTTTATCACTGAAAGGATGAAACCCTAATGTTTTGGTGGAATGAGTATATGTACTGAAATTTGGAAAAACAGAGTGTAGGAATAGTGTAGGTTTAGAGGGTGAGATGGATGGTCATGGAGCTAGGAAAAATTATAGAAAAATTCAATAGATAGGGTTGTATGTTAGCTCCATTTTGTGGGTGGAATGAAGTTAAATGAGTATGTGGAAGGTGGTGAAATGATGAAAACAAGGGAAATTTCTAATTTCAACACTGTGAAAATAGCTAGTGAAGGGGTGGAATAGGTATAGAAGGTGAAATGGAGGGTGATGGAGCTAGGGAAAATTATAGAAAAAATTCAGTGAATAGGGTGGCATTTTAGATCCATATTGTGGGTGGAATGAGGGGAAATGGATATGAGGAGGGTGATGAAATGAAGCAAAAATAGGAAATTTCCAATTTTTTCACTGTGAAAATTTGCTAGAATCTAGGGTTTGGTGAAATTGACATGTTATGGATGATATGGATGGTAGGAGATGTGAGGATGAGGTATATGAGAGGTGTGGGTTAGGTTTTAGGAACTAGGTTTATGGTTTATTTAGATGGAGTAGGTTAGGGTTTGTCAAATGAAGTGTTTCTATGTCAGTGAGAAATGATAAGATATGTAGAAACATAGAGGAAGCATAAAAATTAATTGAAAACTCAAAAAATTGACCAAGGAAAGGTATGACAGTAAAGAATTACTGTTTGTGAGGGGTTCAAAGGGTAATGGTGACAAGCCTTGAGTTTGTTTGAAGAGTTTTGAATCCCAAAAGCTAACTCTCCCTTCTCTCCAGAAGCATAACAACTATGTACAAAAGTGTAACAACAAGTCTCAAACCATAACATTGTCCTCCTAGAATCATAACAACTTATGCACAGTGCCTGCGCAACACACCCAAAAACATAACAAAGGGAATTCCAAACATGTGCAAAAATAGGGCTTAAAGATGGATCAATATATGTCTAACCATAATGTTTTTTTTAACAAATGAGAGAGGGTTTTTTTATTTGGCATGTTATGAACAAAAACCTAAATCAATTTTCCAAAATAATTTCCCATGAGCTCAGAATCTGAGTTTGAAATTGATCACTCAAAATTTCTAGAAGCGTAGCACACTCTGAGAAAAAGCGTAGCACGTACCTTGAGAGAGATTTTGGAGGCCTTCCCAAAGGATTTTTGGGATGAAAAAATGTATATTTATAAATATTAGGATGTCTGCTACAAAATTGAGTCATCAAGAATAGTAAAACTCTGCTCCAAATGCCTTAAAAATTGACTTGAAGACAACATGTTCAAAAGTGTAGAAAATGACCTAGAGAAATGATATTTTGGGCATTTCTCTCAAACCATAACACATGTGCATAAACTGAGGGAAATTTTGTTCTTTGGCTTATTATTGACAAAAACCTCTTTCAATTTTGTAAAATTCATCTTGATTACTTCAGAAACTGTTTTTGAAGACAAATTGTCCCTGTGTGCAATATAAACCCTGGCTTGATCACAAAGCTATAAAAATGATGCCATGGATATGAGTTGGCTCAAACCTAGAATGGTGACCTCCCTTATGGACCTTATTCTCAACCTCCATGATATTTTTCAACAATTAAAGCCCTAGCTTGATGTAGTGGATAGGGAAGGTGGAAAATTAGCAAAACAGAGGATAGTGGTAGAGTGGTTTTAGGGACAGAAATAAAGTGGAAGGAAGTTATGGAAAATTCCATAAAACTTTTGGGAGGTAGGGTGATGAGTTGGATACAGGATGAAAGTGGAATTTTTGGTAATGGGCATGTGAAAGATACCCAAAAGGTCAAAATAGAGGGTTTCACTAGTTTTTCTGCCAAAATGTAGTGAAAATTAGGGTTTTGATGAAATTGATGGAAAAGAGGGTTGTGAGTGATAGGAGATGTTAGGGTATGGTGTATTGTGGTTATATGAAGGTTTTAGGTGGTTATATTAGGATTTTATTAGCTGAAACAAACAAAAGATGAAAAACATAAAAAACGTAGTGGAGGTAACCTAATGAAGGAAACTAGTCATTTGCTGATGAATTTTGACTTGAGAGAGGTATGGAAGGTGTCCACTTACTGTTTAGGAAGTGTATGACATTTTTTACAGTGTTTTTGAACCTTGGAGAGTTGATTTGGAGATCAAACACCAAAAGTTCAGCACCTGAACAACACCTGTGCAGCACACCCAAAAGAGTAGCATAGGTAGTGTTGGCACAAATTTTCTTCTTTTTCTTCAAGCCATGGCAGTTTTGGAGTATGATGGTGAGAAGAGAGGATCACTTTACTTATTTCCCTATATTTTCTAACTCCCTATGCAAATGACTTGTATGGTGAAAATGAGATTTTATTCGCTTTCTTTTATCACATAATTGACTCTTATGGTGGCAAAACAAATGAGACCTAGAATTTGACCTAAAAGAAGGTGTAGTGAATGACCTTAGACCCTAGATGATAGACGAATGACATGACCTTTGAAATAATGATGACCATGAATGGACTGAAGAGAGTAGCATTTCAGACCTAGACTCCTTCAATGAAAAAAAATTTATTTGAAAATTGACTTGAAACATGAAAGTTTGACCTAGGACCACTACTAAGTAAACCTGAAAGAGTACATTTTATCACTGAAAATTTGGTCACTAACAGAGCCCACAAACTATTGGTGTTCCATCTTCTAGGGTTATGGTTTTGGTTGTTTAACATTTACCTTTGTTGTTTAATAATAAAAATGCCCTTGATCCTCATTGTAACATAGTTTAGAGGCATGTAGCTACCATGTCTCTTGTCAGAGATAACATACCATTGCTCGAGCTAGTTTCTTTCCATTCTGTATGTAAGCATCTTTCAGTTCTTAGCTATTAATGAAACAAAGATTTATTTCTACCACATCTCTGTGTTTATGTTTATATATGTATTATGTTGTGTTCTTACATAACTGCAGATCACTTACAGAAAGAAACACTGGCACAATCTAATATATCGACATAAATAAAATATTGGAGAGATTTGATATGTCATAGA
The DNA here is from genome assembly GCA_034641835.2 of Pinus albicaulis. Classification (NCBI taxonomy): domain Eukaryota; kingdom Viridiplantae; phylum Streptophyta; class Pinopsida; order Pinales; family Pinaceae; genus Pinus; species Pinus albicaulis. Next base: position 1,885,696,526 of record CM076578.1, on the reverse strand, counting down.
GAAATACATTTTACATTATATATTGCAAGACATTAAAAAAAAGTTCTTTTAATGAAGGAAAGTTAAATAAATTGCAATGTTGTGCATGAAAAATAATTTGACATGATGAAATATGCCATGAGAAAGAAATTTTTTTGATTAATTAAATATGCCATGATGTCACACAAAAATAATTTTTTATGTGATATGATATGTCACACAAAATGAGATTTTTATGCAATGTGATATGTCACTACCATACATAGTTTGCAATTATGGAATATGTCACTACTAGACATAGTTTGCGAAAATTTCACTACTAAAGAAACATTACGTTCATGTATGGCATATCACGCGAACACTTTGGATACATAAAGACACATAACACAAAATCTTAGGCTGCACATATGAAAAAATGTTATTTAATCAAAATGTTATGACCAACCCTCAAAAGAGGTGTAATACACATAAAACCAAATATCTTTTTAATGTGATGTCATAAGCCAAAAAGAAAAAAAAAACCTTTAGGAGATAAATATAAGACAAATACCTAATGCCAAATATTTTTCTAAATGCAATACACAGTCTATTGCACTCAAATTTAATTTGGTTACGACACAACTTTTCACACTTAAATTAGTTTCAACATTACATATCTCATCATGTCTTATTCATATGAAATATCTTACTTTCTCAAACATTACTTCATCATGAAAAAGGGGAAATTACTAAACTTTCCTTCATATGATCACCGTTCTCTTAGTTTACTAAATCAACTTAAAATAAAATAAAGGACATTTTCTCCTTATAACCACATACTTTTTTTATCTTCAAAAAAAATTTCTAGTTATTATTAACCACCCCAATGTTGGTTGCCAAATAGGAAAAATATATTATTGATGGTCAACAACATAATTAAAGATGAATAAATCTAATTCCACCCATTAGTTTGTATCAATAAAACTTTTGATGGAAAATATTTGTAAACTTGTTTGAAGACAACATGCCAATATTCAATGGTTTTTATTTGCATGGTGGCTTCACTCAATGAACCTTTGACATATCACATGCATTCATGACATACTAAACAACACCCTTAATTTAACTACATATTGGAAAATCCCTCTAACAATCACATTATTCAACCCCCTACTAATACAACACTAATACACGTTCCCAATTTAAAAAAACCTCTACTTTCACTAGATATTGTAGGTATTCATTTTTTTATTAACATTTTTTATACCCCTTTATATTTTTTCTTTGAGCTTCTTTTTTTATACCTGCCAATATAAAAACCTTTACCCCTATTATATATTCAATATATTATGTCATTTTTTCGTCAATATATATCTCACAATATGAATACACTTGGTATGATATTGCTCTTCCATCAAGGCCCTCATATTTATTCCACATTTAAATTATCCACTTAAAGCATAAATACCAAATAAAAGAATTAAACATAATTAAAATAAACTTAGAAATTATTATTATTATTATTATGCCTATGTTTTGTACTATCCAACAAATATAAATATTTAGTTAACTTTTTATGATTTTTTTTAACCTTGGAAATGTGAGATGTAACATAAAATGTCTTGACTTCTACTAAGAATGGATGCCTAAATTAGACTTATAATAGTTTTAATATTTGTTTAGCAATATTATCATATGAATTGTAACCTTGTTTTGTGCAGTATTATTAAGTTACATCATTATTGAAATCCATGCAATTTTTTTTCCATTATATTACTATTGAAATAGCACAATTATTATATAATTTTTTAAATCAATGAAATTTACAATTTTTTTTTTTTTTGTAAGCTTGGTCGTTCCTTTCATTTTTCACTCTTTTTTTTATTACTTCATTTTCATCAACATGTCCAGATACATCACCCCAATCGAGGAAGGGAATTGAACCTATGATGAGTGCTATAACAACCTGCCTCATCACCATTTAACTAAGACCCCACGGATGAAATTTACAAATATTACTGGCCAAAACAATATTGTCTATTTTAGAGTAGGGCTTCAATAATTTTAATTTAATTATTATCTACCTTAGTCATATAAATTAAATAGTTCAAGACGCACCAATCCATCATAAATATTAAAACATTACTTTTCTATGTTTTTTTAATATTTATAAACATGAAAGCATGATACATTTCACATTGGCAAGATTAAAACTAGCATAGCCATATAAATTAAATGTTTGGATTAAAAACTAGCATAGTCATATAAATTAAATGGTTGGTAAATTTAGATACGCATCAAAACACTTTCTTCGTGATTAAAAAAAATCATAAAACTATCTAAATTATAACTTTATTTTTAAATTATTGTTATTAAAAAATTTTAATACATAAGTTAAACATGTATACACAAAACATGCTAAACACACACATGGTGCATGAGAAGATAAAACACACAAATAGGAAACATAGGCATTCGTTGCTCATATTATTCACCATATATGTACATTTATAATACAATGAGGTGACCCTTGGATTCATCTTCCAAGGTAACTTGGTCTCATTTGTGACTCTTCACCTTCCACACCTACCCATAGAGGATTAGGTGTTCAACATTCCCCCCCTTAATCCGAAGGGGTGTGTGTAAGTCCAAGAAGAGAGTTGTAATACAAATCTGCAAAGTATGAATGGCAGCACTTAGGCTGAATCAACTCTCTGAAATGTTGACATAAAGAGGTGGTTTAAGGATGTCCACCAACACTGGAACACAACGCTTACTGTAGTTCCCAGAACTCTTCCAAAACTGGCAATAAGTTGAGAGCTTCTGCTAGAGGAAGTGTCCCTCATATTTGAAGAGGGAGACCTTCAGCCTAAATGAAGGGAAGTCTACAACCTGTGATGGTTTAAGGATGACCACCAACAATGGAATGCTTGATGCATTTCCTGTAACTCTTCCAAAGCTAGCAAGAAGCTGAAGTCTTCTACTAGAGGAAGTGTTCTAAAAGAGGAAGAATATCAACCTCACATAGATGGTTTAAGGCTATGCACCAAGAAAGGCATGCTCATGGGCATCCATGTCTCTGGCTACAACTCTGAATCTAGAATGACAAATTGTGGCTCAGGCTCGCTTGAAGTGTTGTGTCTCTGGCTACAACTCTGAATTTTGAATGAGAGATTGTGGCTCAGGCTCGCTTAATGTGGCTTCGAAGCTTGTAGATGACCACCATTTTACCCCTTGTCAGGTACAAGTTGAGATGATGGAGAAAAATCAACTGCAAGATGTTCAATATTCTAGAACAAGTTCTGACATGCAACTTAAACATCTTCTTGGCTTTTGATGCCCATTTCCAAGAAGCGATCCATCCAAGATGAATTTTTGTTCTTGCAGGAGGCTTATTTTTGAAGCACATATATCAAGAATGGGTGTGTCGACCACAGTGATTGCATGGGTGAAGATCAAAACAATGATCTTTCATATGGCCAATTCGATCACAATGTTGGAATTTTTCAATCTGTTGTTGTTGTGGAAGTGGAGCAGGATCTAGAATAGCTGAATGTGAACTGTCATAAAGGAATCCTACACTCTGAAATTTGATGGGCTTGGAGAAGTCCAGAATATGAAAGGACAATTCCTTGTCATATCCAAGACCAGTTTTTTTCTTCTTGTGGACAATCTCTTCCAAAGGTCTAATGATGGGCTTGGGAATTGCAGACTAAATTGTTGCATCTACATGTAAATATGCTCTTATACAAGGAACTGAATGTGAATCGACTACAAATTTATATTCTTGCTACTAATGGGAGTCCTTCTCAATTTACTGAAGAGAAACAGGTTCAGAATGATGACTCTTTTGTTGAATCTCATCTTGTTAGAGTTGAGACTCCAACTGCAAAAACTCAATCTTGTCTTGTGCATCTTGCAAGCAAGTTTGAATATTAAAAAGAGTGTTCTTTCTCATTTTTACCATATCATGAATAGTGGAACGAATGAGGTTATGTAACAACTCTAATGCATCATTGATTTTAGCCATTTTTATCAACAACTTAGGCTCAAGAAATAAAGGGTGCCAACTTCAATTGATAATGCACCCATTTACAATGTGATTCAACTTACTTTCAAAAAATTACAAATGACTTCAAAGACCCTTTTTTTTTGAACTTCCAATTATGGAATTCCCAAAGAACAAACTCTGCTACTCAAATTATGGAGGACCTCAAGGCATAGACTTGGTCATCTAACCAACAAGCAACAATGACCCACATCATAGAAGTATTCAACAATTTCTCATCTAGATCCTACCTCAAGAATTTGTGGGAACTCATCAATTTTGCTATTGCACTAGAGAAAATATATAGTGAACAATCAAGTTGCAACTTTTATTTTTATAACTGAATATCAATTCTCACGCCCTAAATGTAAATAATATTGGTTGAAATGGTGAATTTGGGGCACATCAATTATCTATTTTAAATTGGTTGAGGGAGCTTATGAACAATACCTTGGTTGAGGAGACTTCTGTAATAATCATCATCCATTAAATGTTATAATATCTAGTTGACAGGTCAATATATGGAAACCAAAAGCTTTGCCTCTTATATAGGCAAGCAATTTCAATTGCACCATTTCACGAAGAACAAACAATTGATCTACCCTTGATGTCTAGAATATATATAATACCTTCAATTTCTGGAGCTATTGTTACAATGCACAATAATAGATCTTTACAGAAGCTTGAGTAGAATTTCCAATCTCCAAATGTAACTAGCTTCCTGATTCCACTAAGCCAAGCTCGTTGTCATATTACCATCAGTGAGTGTCACCACTAAGTTGCACCTTCCAAGCTCTTAAGACATAAAACAATGAAGCGTTTCCAGTGTCAAATTATAGCCCATGTGTAGTCCAGACTTCTAATGAAAAAATAAATGCTTGTGTATACATCCATGTTCAAAACAAAGTCAATTGAAATGAACTACAATGAAAGATGTATCATCCTTGTAGTTTCGAGACTGTATGGGAGGTGAAGGGACCAACATAGGTGGTAAGGCAGACGGAGGGATTGGTGAACCAGTGGGAGGTGAGGGAGAGGAAAGGTTGTGGGAGAGAGAGGGATGGAGGAAACGGGAGTTGAAGGGACAGACGGGGCTGGCAGAGGGAGGATGGAGAAGGAATATGGAAGAATGGATGGTAGGGCGGACAGGGCAGTGTGGAGGTAAGAGGGAGCAGGAGTGGTAGCATGGAGGGAGAGACGTTGTGTAGGGTGTGAGAGAGACATGGGGAGGGAGCCTGCGGGAGGAGCGGGAATGAGGGGGGAGGAGGAGTTGGGAAGGTCAAGGGTGAGTGTGTGGGTGGAGAAAGGAGGGAAATAGAGGGGGGAGGGGTAGCATAGGGAGTGGAAGAGGTATATGAGGAGTCCAAGTAGGTCTCCTATCGCTTTATCCGTGACGACAATGGTAATGTCAAGCTCGGTTGTCTAGCAATTGGTAAACAATTCATGGCCGAAGAGATTTTTGCACAGGTTTTGAGAAAGGTTGTTGATGATGCTACCAAGTTTTTTAATGATAAGGTCAACAAGGCTATGATAATTGTTCCTGCATATTTCAAGGATTCTCAAGAACAACCACAAAGGATGCAGGTCAGATTGTTGGCTTGGAAGTCCTGAGAATTATCAATGAACCCACTACTGCTTCATTAGCCTAAGGAGTAGGGGGCACTACAGGAGGTTAGCTGCGGGAGACGGAGCATCGAGGGAGATGGGACGTGAGGGAGGGGTGAGGTAAGGAAGGGTCAATCGATGGAGTGTGCAGCAATTGCAACGCCTTCTAGAAGCAATGTGGTGAGGCCGTGAGCAGGCGACAGAGTCCCTGTGCAGGAGTTTTCTCCCTCCAAATGTAGTACTTAAATGCAGTTTTGACAGGTCAGTCAATATTCCTCTTTACATTCAGAGAGGTCAGTCTTCTCACATCAAAATAATGGAAAAATTGATAGAAGTAACAACCTCTATTCTGACAAATGCTCAAAATGGAATAAAATCCACAAAATCCACAAGGAGGAGAGCAATGGTTTACAAAGGCCACACATCATGGCTCTGATACCATGTTAAACACACACATGGTGTATGAGAAGATAAAACACAAAATAGGAAAGGTAGGCATTCATTGCTCATATTATTCACCATAGATGTACATTTATAATACAATGAGGTGACCCTTGGATTCATCTTCCAAGGTCACTTGGACTCCTTTGTGACTCTTCGCCTTCCACACCTACCCATAGAGGATTAGGTGTTCAATAAAACATATAACAAGATTCTTAACCATGAATATCTACCCCCACTCTACCATGAAGAACAAAAATACCATCACTCATGTCCATGTGACACATGGTCATATGAGTGCTCTTTTTCCTACTATCTACATAATAATTATTGATAATTAAATTAAAATTTTGGAAACATGTTCCAAAATATATATGTCTATCTCCTTAAAAATCGTAAAGATTAACTAAATTATAACTCTACTAAAATTAATAATTATAAATAATTAATATATGATTTAAACATATATACTTTTAAGAAAACATGTAAAAAGATCCATCTCACTTTACAATGGAGATTGTTAACATGTATTATGGATAACACATGCTTAAAAAATCATAACTCATACCTTATGACTCTTTCTCAAATGACATTTTTCTTTAATCAATCAAAATAATTAAAAGGGTGAAAATGACATAACTAGTTTTCAGACAAATCTTATTCTTTGATATGTGATGACTACTAAGAATATTCTAGAATATTGTTTGGAGGTTAAATACCTACCATCTACCTAATAATTACTAATAACTAAATTATGATTATGAAACTTCTATTCCAAATGTGTCATGTTATAATTATTATAATTAAATTATTATTATGCTATTTCTTCCTTTATATTTAAATCGATTAATAAAAAAATGTGTCATGTAAACATGAGTTATAGTCTTTTTCATGTGCTATTAGTAAGCCATTTTATTGGCTCATTTTACTATGAATATTCTTTACCTTTAATAGGATTTATTACAATACCATGGGCCTAGTAATACCACATGCCCAAAATACTATAAGTCATGTTCATGTAAACATTTTTTTATTTAATGAGTTTAATTTAAAGAGAAGAAAGTGCACAACTACTTTTAAGATAAATAATAACCTTTGATTTATAACTATGCCTAAAAATATTTTCAAATATTTTGTATAAATTAAATCTCTAACATACAATTATTAATTATTAATAATTATTATTATAAAATAACAATAATAAATTATTTCAATATTAATTTAAATAAAATAAATTTATATCAAATTTATATTAACATTCAATTAAATTTTTTATAATACAAACCACTTTTTAAATATTGTTATTAAGAAAGGTTTATATTTATAAAGATTTAATTAATCTCATCTTAAAGATAATTTTTTTTATTAAATAATATATATATATATATATATATAAATAAAATTAGAATCACTTAGTAAAAAATCAATTAGTATAATAAAGAGAAATTAGTTTTAATTGGCAAAAACTTGAATGTAAAAATTCCAGAGTATTTGATAGTGGTTTTTAAAATAATTAAAACAATTAAAGATTGATTTATTAGGAATTTGGCTTCGTGATCCATAAAATGTGTGTAATAATTTTCGGTGAGAAAAACATAAAAGAATTTTTTTTTGTCGATGAGAAAAAAGTATTTTATTTTTAATTTTAATTCTATTATTTTAAAATTTAATTATAATTTTATTATAAATTCTATATAAATAAAAATACAATAAAAATAAAATATAAAATCAAATCAAATCAAATAAATAAATAAGTAATAATAATAAAAATACTCAATTAATTTAAGATTACTACAGAAGTAAGTTTGACGATTATTTAAAAAAAAAAAAATTAAAATTAAAAAAAATTAACATTATTTATATTAAGAATTAGAAAATAATTATTTCTATTTGAGTTAAACTCAGAAAGATTCAAAGTGTTTGATAATGGTTTCATGTGAACAGGGAATTGGCGTCCAATCTTGCAAATACACTCGTTTTTATTTTCAGGTAAGAGTAAAATTATATATATATATTCCATGATATTTTATTTTATATTCTTATAAATAAAGTTATATATAAATTTGATAAGTAGTTATGTTTTCGTAATGTGAAAGAAAAGATCATATTTTTAAAAATTATATAAATTTAATCTAATTTATTTAAAAAATAGACAATGTTCTTGGGAAAATATGTTTAAATATTCATATTAAGAATTAAGTTTATAAATGGTAGGAGTGTTAGAATAGAAAATGATGAAAATGAAGTGATATATTGATTTTTTTTTCCCTTGAGAGATTTTAATTTTATTGATTATTTTACAAATTATAGGTTTAAAGCTTTGATGTAAGTTTTTTGGTTTACTAAGTTTTTGGTCTATCACTTAGGAAACCACAAATTCAAAATAAAACAAAATGTGATTATATAACAAAACAATAACCAAAAAATATTGAGTTTGAGATGTATATACTCTCAAAGTGAGAGGATATACTAAAACTAAAAGGGGTAATAACTAAAGGATTAATATGCATTCAAAAAATTAGGAATATTTTGAGAGCTCCACCTCTATCGGAGGGGCTTCAACTTGACCAACAACTCTTAGGCATGTTCTTAGGGAAAAACTCACTTCAATACACTCAATACAGTGGCTCAATTTATTGAGTTGAAACTATATGTCATCCAGCATAAGAACAATTTCATCCTTTGAATTATTCCTCTAGAGGACAACTTCTCTAAACAAAGACTTCATCTGTCAGTATAAATCAATTGTGTGGAGGTATTGGTTTTGGCACCCTTGGTATGGACAGTGTTGGGGACCTAGGAAACAACATATATAAGAATATTCGTATTAGAATGATAGTCACATTCCTAGATAATGTGATCCTCATCCTATTGTAGCTCATGCTTAATGTCATTAGAATTTGTTCATGAAACATCCATTTTGAGAATTCAACTTTCAACCTGGCCCGTGAACCACACTAAGTATTGTGATTGTTTCTACCCTTGCGGGATTTAACCGTTTTCCTCCTCATGGCGATGACCGGGAGCGAGAATAAAGACTAAGAAAGAGAAGTAGAGATGCAATAATTTCAAAGACCAATCACATGAGAGGATACGGGAAGGCCAACAGACTCTTTCTTGATAATATGCCCCAGGTATGAAAGCTACGATTGTAGCCAAAGCTAGTGATAAAAAGGAAACAATCATTATCCACTATGAATAAGTTAGCGAAGGAGTGCAAGACTAAAAATCCATTTGCAGAGAGAAGGTGTGAAAAGGAAAGCAACCTCCATCATAACCAAGATAAGAGTATAACCTATATCATCTAAGAACAAGAAAACAAAGAGTGTCACTTACAATAAGGCAACATAATTCATACATCCCCTAGTGTGTAAGCATTGACAACAATTATTATAAATAAGAGGTAACTTATATAGAGTATATGGATGGCGAAGGTGTGGCATGTCTTCTTGTGTCCCCCACTCCATTATCTTCTTTACTATTTTTCTTAATTATACATTTTTAATAACTAAGACTTAAAAAATAAAACTTTCAGATTCATGAAAGTATCTTAATAATGAGGTTGGCACTTATCCAAATGATTACATCGTACTTCTCAGGGTTAATTTCATCATAAAACATGTATTATTTGGGAAATTCGATATCCTGGACCCACAAGTAAAGGTGTTTGAGACCCTCGAGCTCTTCACTAGGTGAGCATGGGGGTACTTTATCCTCCCCATCACTAGTGGCCCTTCTTCTCTTGCTTGTACGATGATTATCAAGATGAAAGAAACAAAAGTTTCACTGATATTATCCCTTTCTCTTCCTTAGTATGGAATGTCTTCCAAGATTGCCTAGCTTGCCTTTTCTTGAGAATTGTCCCCTTCCTCATGTTATATCAAAGGCCCTATTCTAAACACTGAATTCATAATTAATTTTTAGTAACAATCTTGCAAACACCATTCATGGTAAATAGGAAAATTCATTTAATGAAATATTAAGCAACCAAATGAAAACTATAATTTTTAATAGGAAAACTCATTTAATGGAATATTTTTTTGTGGATTGATACTTTATATTACTTAGAAAATATTTTTACATGGATATCAAATTTGATCATAGAGGCTAAAAAAACAACTCATGATACTTCCACTGATGCCCAAAAACACAAACAACTCCCATGATCAAAATACAAAAATATCAAGGCGAGACATGTCCTTCCTTTCTACTCAATTGTTCTAGTCATGAATACAAGCAATATTTCCCACTGAGGGTCATTAGCTATAACTAACAAGAAAACAAAATATAACCATAAATTCATATGACATGTGACAAAAACACTGCTACTATTGCAATAATAGATCATTTGTGATTAAAGAGTTGCATTAGTCCCTAATGCAACACCAAAGATAGTTTAGATACATGAAAAGAACCCAGTGAAGGAGGCTGATAACCACCATATCCATCCACAATACACATAGGTGTCACACCCATTCATTAACAAATAACAAAGTATAAATGAAAAAAATTAAATTATAATAAAGCATGCCAAAGCCATCATGTAAAACATAAAGTCGTGACCAACCTATGTCACCATAACTGTAGACCAAAAGGATAATAAATTCCTTACATAAAAAAAAACTAAAAGCATTAGTAAATCGCCAAACTACACACCCACCATCTAGGCTCACTGGTCATTTTTCAAAAACAATATATTTGTTGGAACCCTTGCACTAAAGATAAGAGGATCCATGAGGTACCCACTATTATCTTTCTATAATTTTTGAGATTGTGAGAGTAAACACAGAAGACAACATCAAACCTACTTTGGAAGCTGGGATCTAGCCCTGCTAGCTTTAGAGAGGGATCTCTTTGTAAAATTTAACTTTGTTTTATGTAAATTTTAGGCTAGTTATGATTGTGTAGTTTTTCGTTTGTTTCTCATTTGATTGGATTGTTTTGGTTGATTGAATTCTTATAATTCTATTAGGCTATGGAGTCTAAAAAAATAATTGGATCTCCATCAAACTTTAAAGGATTTTCATAGGGAAAGCTAGGTTTCACTAGTTGGATCTTTTATAATATAAATGATATAAAACAGAAGAAAAGAAAGGCTCAGTAGAAACTAAACAATTAAGAATTCCTTAATTTGACTTTAGAAGAAAACATAAAAATTACTTAAAACCAAAATAGGGTGCATATTTCAAAAAATCGTGTTTGTCATTGTTTCTATAATGTAACTAAGTTTTTAAAGAAATAACAGTGAAAGAAAACAATGAATAAACACATGAATGAGAGAAACACATCCCCAATTTTTACACCACATGAATCATGTGAAGAATGTCCTTGTGTTGTTGATCATTCCATCAACTAGAGAATTACAATAGCTTGGAGAAAATTATATTCAACAATCAAACTGGAATACTTCAAAGTGTGAAGTATCTATACAATAATTACAAAATTGTTGTCTGAATAGGCAGTGTATATTTAGCACTAATCTAAACAAATTATCTATTTCTGCAGAGTGATAGGCTAGGTGGAAAATTCCGTGGAGAGGTGGCTCTGATTTGGAGGAATTCGTTGCTGAGCTGGCATGTTGTTTTGTTGTGTTTGATGATCCCATAATTGTATATGAATCACCATTTAATCTGGGAATTCACATAGTTTGTCCCATATCTCTTCATATGGAATGGTCAATTTGGTTACCTTCTAGTAAATCTCATTTATCTTAGTGTACTTTGAAAATGTTGGTCTTACCACAAAGATGTGATTCACCTCATGTTGAATAAGAAAATAATTTCCCATTTCTTCTAGGAAATATCTACTTGTCATATTTCCTTTGATATTAGAAAATTTGGAACTATCTCTGGCCACTTCCTTTAGCTTTTTAACATAATATTCTTGAGTAATTAATTTATCATTAATTAAAAATACACTAGGTAACCCTTTCTGATTTAAATCTTCTATTCTAGTGAAAAACCTATTTACGACTATTTCTAGACCTTGATAGCTTTCCTCCAACTGAGTAATAAGATTCTTTTTAGTCAGAATCTTCTTGATCTCCAAAATGGTTTCAGTCCTGTCATCAATTCCTAAGTCATCTAGCTCATATTTATTATTTGAATTCAAGAATTTGATGATGTTGGTAGCTTTAGTAGGCATTTCACCCAATTGTTCTCTGATTTATGAAATGGCTTATGTTGCTTTCTTTATGAGATTCTTTTGCTAAAAAATGATCTAGATACATGGAAAAATTTCATTCATAGAATTCAGAATTCAGAGGGGGCCTGCATCATTTGATCTATGTTTTTAGCACTAATGGTGAAGAGAATTTCACCGGTAGGAACTATGATTTCTCTCTATTTTGGAACATAGTAGGCTTGGCCTTTTCTTTCAAATCAAGAAGAACGGAAAGTTTGGAAAAATATGTAATGGGGAATATTGGACTCCAAGAGTCCAATTTCATCAGTCTTGTCCACAAATTTACCTTCGAGCTAGCAGTAGATTTCAAAGGGATCAAACTCACATTGCATTTCATAGATTTTGTAATCTCGGTCGGCTAAAGGAATGTGGTCAAGGTCTATAGGGGGGTCGATCAAGGGGTTGACAGAATCCTCTTGGTTTTTCTTCTTTGGAGGCATATTATTAAAGGATAATTTATAGAATAATGGGGGAAAGTGAAATATTACCGGGGATATAGGTTTTTCATAGATCGGAGAAGAAATTGGAATGTTTGGTCACTCGATCGAGTTCTTTGTTGACACAATAATGTCACTGTGCACTGAAAAACTTGGAAATAAGAGTGAATTAAGAGAATTATGTAGAAAAAATGAAAAAGGGTTACAGGTTCATGATTTTTAAAGCTTTGGGGTTTTCCATTACAGGCGCGGGTCCGTTGATGTTTTAAAACAGTTACCTGGGAAAAATTAATGAATTAACAGTAATTCCCTAGGAAGAGAATTTATTGGTTAACGGATACTACCATGCAATAGGGAATAAGTGGAAGGAGGAGTGTGGGTAGGGATAATGGGAAAGGTATCAGGGTTGATGGTTTTCAGAGAGGGGTGAGTGTGGTAAGCAATAAGTTGTGGTGGGGGGGGGGGGGGTGGTGCAGAACATTGAGAGCGCGCCACGTTGCATGGGCCCCGGCTGTGGAAAACCACATTTTCAGATCCCCCCCCCCCGGCCCTCCCCTGAAGCGGGGGCCGAAAATGAACATGGGTTGTTGATCTAGCATTGCTTTTGATCAGGCAGATGAAAAGTGTGCCAATGTTAACTACAACCCAACAAACATTTTGTCATCTAGCTAACTATATAATATGGAAGAGACTTTGGGTTTAAAACGTTAATGCATTGAAATATTATCCCTTTGCACATTTTACATAATTTTTTCAAACATAGGCTAAAATTGCACAAATTAACCCTTTGACCTCTAATTAACCACATTCATCTTTTTAATTTCAAAATTTCACCTAGTGCTAAAATTAATATTTCTCTTTATTTCTAAGGGTGCATTTAGAATTGAAAACCCTCATTTCACGTTTTATGGAAAACACAAATCCTAATCTATTATATCCCCTTATTTCTCCATTGATTCAGTGTAAACATTTGAATCAATATCATTTTTCTACCTAACTAACATTAGCCAAGATTTAATAGTTTGGCTAACCTTATTCTCTAATCTAATTAACATAAATTTAAAATTTTTTAACCATGATTAAGTTGTATGATGAAAAAAATGACTAGTTATTATGGAATTTTGAACATGTTTCACACAACCTTCATTTTATTTAAAATAAAGAAACTATCTATCAAGTAGTGGCATTTAAATTTGCAACACTTTCAATATTATTTTTTTCTTTTGTGGGGTTCTCATTTTTTATTTTTTTATTATTTTTCACTGTTTTTCTTTTATTTTATTTTGTCTTTATTCTATTTTTTAAATACCCTCTTTTAATTTTATGTTATATATATTTTGGAAATCATTTTCAAATTGAAATATTATTTACAATATCAAATAACTCAGATAAAATGTGTAATCATCTTGAGATCCTATAAATTATAGGATCCTAACACCCACCATATTAGTCACAGGAAATATGGCACTACATATGTGATAGAATGGAGTTAATCCTATCCAAGAAGAACATCTCATTCTTGAGCATCATCGTGACATCCTCTAGTGAATCAAAAATATCATATTTATCCACTTGTTTGTCCCTCAATACTAGGCCCAATAAGGTCTTCATTTGTTAGTGAAGATACACTGAGTTCAGATTCTACTTCCTCCTAACCCTAGTGTACCCAGGGTCTAGATCCCAAGCTAGCATGCCCTCTAAAAGCTTAGAATATGAAAGACATTTATTTCCTCCCCCTATTTGGACATGAGCTCACAGATTCCTTACAAGTATCAAGTGGAACTATGTTGAAATAAGTGGCCACTGAGTCATGTGAAAATATTCTTGCACCTTGTTTCCCTAGATGAGCCCTACCACCTCCTCCCCTTCTACAACTCATTTTTTGTTTAGGCAGAATTGCGAAGTCTCATGGAGGAGACTCATTTTCACTACAATGATTGCCTCTACCTAGAAAAGAAGAAAATTCTAGACTAGACCCACCTTGTACAATACCAAGGAACTAATAGACCGACTCCTCAATATAACACCAGAATAAAGGTTTATCCTTAACAAAGGACACACCAAAAAGGGCAGAGGATGATTCTACCTCAACCAGGGTCCCTTCACCCTTGAACATTGAATAGGAAAAGAAAAACAATAGGACTAGAAGTATTCAACACCAATGAGAGAAAAAATAGAGATAAAATTTCTTCAACCAATAGTTAACTTGCTAAAAAAGTAAACCAAATAGAGGAAATCCCTTGAAATTCCATTCAAACCAAGAGAAGAGGCCCCAAGACAAACCTTGATGCCAAATTAAAAAATCACTCCCAACAATATCCCCATACCAAATAAGAGGATCCATAAAAATAAAATTGGACTCAAAACGCTTATGGCTAGACCCCCCAAGATGACTAGAAAGGGGAACTAAGAAAAGAAAATATGTGACATAAGAAAGCATGATACGGTTAAACTTTTATGCACTAACAAAATCTCTGGAGTGGATTCTTCCACCAGCCACAAACGATACCACACTTCCCATATGCCGCAAACAACCACACATTGATTACATAGAACAACATGAATTCTTATCCAACCATCAAAACTCACCACTACCCACAACACCAAGGTTCTTAAGCATGCCAATTTCATAGAAAAATCTCTCCAAGAGGCTGAGGACCTTACCTAAAATCCTTTCTTCACACTGCAAATAATCTTGTCATTGAAACCCATAAGTAACACTTTCTGATTAAAATATTCTATTCTGGTGAAAAACCTGTTTACTGCTATTTCTAGACCTTGATAGTTTTCCTCCAATTGAGTAATAAGATTCTTTTTAGTCATAATCATCTTGACCCCCAAAATGATTTCAGTCCTATCATCAATTCCTAAGTCATCTAGCTGATATTTATTATTTGAATTCAAGAATTTGATGATGGTCGTAGCTTTAGTAGGCACGTCACCCAGTTGCTCTCTGATTCATGAAATGGCTTATGTTGCTTTCTTTACAAGTTCCTTCTACTAAAAAATGATCTGGATACATGGCCAAATTTCATTCATAGAATTCAGAATTTCCATCCATATTCTTTTCTTGGCTTCGGCTAAGGTTTTTCCAATAGTTTTCTCTCTCTCTTATTTTTGTAACCTTTCTATCATCCTCTCAGATTTCTATGCTTTTGCTAATGTGAAGCTTCACTGCTAGTTTTCTGATCTTGCATATCTTTGACTTGTTCTTGTAATTTATTTATTTCCCCAGTCTGAATTGATAAGTTCTCAACAACCTTTTTCAATTGTTCAACAGCCTCTGTAGATTGGGCATAAGGTGTAGTTGATGTTGCAGCTCCTGTGTTAGGGATTGCTGTGAGAGGAAAAACGTTGAGAGGAACCTTTGTTACATTTGAACTATGATCTTTTTCCTTAATCATTTTCTCTAGCTCTCTCTGCATCTGTATAATCTGAGCATTTTTTTCCATGATTAACTCCATCGTCTCCTTTTTGAGTCTCAGATTATGCAATGTCTTTAGTGAGAGTATCTTCAGCTAATGGCAACTTCAGTTGTTTTATCAATGCTACAATGTTGGCATTCTTCTTCTTAATCAAATCCTCTACAAATTTCATGTTTTCTGGATCATAGCCCATCTTTACAACCAAATCATCCAAAGATCTAATCCTACTAACCTTTACTAGAGACGAAATCTTCTCCATTTTTAGCTGAGACTAAATGTTGGAAAGTGAAACATGAAATTTATAGATAGTCATAGTGGTATTTGTTAGAGTGGAACAGATCATCTCACCAGTTTTTTTGTGCATCTCCATTTGGTCAATGGGATGTATATATTTGGTGTCAAATTCAAAAGTTTTCTTATTATAATATCATGTTGATTTGGGTTTTGGGATTTGAGCCTCTAGGAAGGCCATCTGCATTCTCCCTTTCTCTAAATCAAAAGTTGAAAGGAATCTACTCTGTGAGCTAGAAGTCTTCTTCCAAAACTGAGTGTAAGTGTTGTTCTTAAGAATTTCATTCTTAAGCTTGATTTATTTGTATCTATCAAAGATACTCGTCTCATTCTCTCCTTGAACAAACTTTGAAGTCTAGACTGTGTCTTGCTGACCTTGTGATATTGATGATATTGATGGAGATGCAGAAAATATGTTTGCTACCTGAGATGAAGAGGGTGTTTTCTTGACTATCATGGAAACTTCTTGTTCTAGATTCTTTGTTGAATCTACTTTATGATTCAATTTATTCCTCTTTCTGTACATGTTTTTGAACTCCTTCCATGAAATTTTTGTCACTAAAGGTGACTCTTATTCTCTCTATCTCTAGGCTACTTTCTCTGGAGGAATAGGAGTTTATGAAGTTCAAGTAGAAACAATATGCTCTTCAGCTTCCTGCAAGGTATTTTCTTCCCAAGTCAACTGGCTCACATATATTTCAATTTTAGGCCTGTGGGTATGAGTATATGGAGTAGTTTTGTTTTCCACTCTCAATTTAGAAATTATACCAGAGCATCATAGGACCATGTGAAACTCAAACTGTACTTCATCTCTTTGAGAAGCTTATTTGCTTCTTCTTCTATTGTCTTGTTATTACACACAAAGGAGTGAACTTGTGTCTTAATTCGAAATTGTGATTTCTTATTTGCTGAAACAAAGTGTATCTCATTTGAATTGACCATTTTATATATATATTATAATACAAATATCCTCATGGGGAGGTATTTTTGAAATTTTTATGCTACCAAATCACACCCATACACTATGATTTCAGTGTAGTTCTGGTAGAGGTACCAGTCTCTAGTCTTTGCTTGCTCTGTTCGGTGTAAAATCATATTTATTTCCTCACCGATCCTTGGCTCTATTGAACTATTTAAAATACTCATTGTTGGATGTATAAATTTCTCAATGTACTGCATGTAAGTGAATTATTCCTACTCTTTCATCACCAGGGAAGTCCAAAATATGATACACTTTTGATTCCCTTCTTCATCTAACTTTTGCATAGAAAATTTGAATCTGTCTACCTGATAATAGATAAACATGTAAACCAAAATTGAAGTATACTTGAACACTCCCTTATTTGGTAACTTCAAGAATTTTTCATGGATACTATCAGCCAGAAATTGACTGAAATTGAAAATAATGGAAGGCTTATTATCTGTGAAAAATATTGATAGGAAACCTAAAATGGGTTCATCTACCCATTGATCAAAATAATAGCCTAAAATGTACGATAACACAAATCTAATTTGCTTGGCCTTTTTTGGGAAAATAGAGGAAGGATAAGGTGAATTCTTTCTTGGTAATTGGGTGTTTTTTAGGTAACAAAAGGTCAATTCGGGCTCTTTTATCAAAATCAAGCTTTTGGTATAATTTTGTTAAGGCTTCTATTGAAAATGGGGTACTGGTCTCTACAAAGGAGGTCTGCATCATTTGATCTATGTTTCTAGTAGTAATGGTGAAGAGAATTTCACCAGTAGGAACTATGATTGCTCTCTGGTTTGGGACATAGCAAGCTTGGCATTTTCTTGCAAATCCAGAAGAATGGAAAGTTTGGGAAAATATGTAATGGGGAATATTGGACTCGCAGAGTCCAATTTCATCAGTCTTGTCCACAAATTTATCTTCGAGCCAACAGTAGAGTTCGAAGAGATCCAACTAACATTGTGTCTCATAGATTTTGTAATCTCGGTTGACTAAAGGAATGTTGTCGAGGTCTATAGGGGGGTGGAACAAGGGGTTGACAAAATCCTCTTGGTTTTTCTTTTTGGGAGGCATATTATTAATGGATAATTTATATAATCATGGGGGAAAATGAAATATTACTGGGGATACAAGTTTTTCACGGATCGGAGAGGAAATTGGAATGTTTGGTCACTCGATTGAGTGCTTTGTTGACTGGAGAATGTCACTGTACAATGAAAAGCCTGGAAATAAGAGTGAATTGAGAGAATTATGTAACAGAAATGAAAAATTGTGATGGGTCACAATTTTTAAAGCTCTGGGGGTTTTCTGTTCTAGGCACAGGTTCGTTGAGGTTTTAAAATGGTTACCAAGGAAAAATTAATGAATTAACAGTAATTCCCCAGGAAGAGAATTTATTGGTTAACGAATACTTCCACGTGAGAGGGAATGATTGGAAGGAGGAGTGTGGGTAGGGACAATGGGAAAAGGATGAGGGTTGACAGTTTTCGGAGAGGGGTGATTGTCGTAAGCGGTAAGTTGTGGAGGGGGGGGGGGGTGGCGTGTGAAACGTTGAGAGCATGCCACAATGATAGGGCCCCTGCGGGGGAAAACTGCATTTTCAGATGTGCGCCCCCCCTCACCCCCTCCCCCCCTCAATGCTAAAGGAATGATAGCAAGGAGGGGCCAAAAATGAACATGGGTTGTTGATCTGGTGTTGCTTTTGATCAGGCAGATGAAAAGTGTGCCAATGTTAACTGCAACCACACAAACATTTTGTGATCTAGCTGACTATATAATATGGAATAGAATTTGGGTTTAAAACATTAATGCATTGAAATATTATCCCTTTGTGCATTTTACATAATGTTTTTAAAATTAGGCTAAAATTCCGCAAATTAACCCCTTGAACTCCAATTAACCACATTCATCTTTTTAATTCCAAATTTTCACCTAGTGCTAAAACTAATCTTTCTCTTAATTTCTAAGGGTGCATTTAGAATTGAAGACCCTCATTTCATGTTTTATGGAAAACACAAATCCTAATCTATTATATCCCCTTATTTCTCCATTGATTTAGCTTAAAAAATTGAATCAATATCATTTTTCTACCTAACTAACATTAGCCAAGATTAAACAGTTTGGATAACCTTATTCTCTAATCTAATTAACATAAATTTAAATTTGTTTAACCATGATTAAGTTGTATGATAAAAAAATGATTAATGATTGTGGAATTTTGAACAAATTTCACAGGACCTTCATTTTATTTAATGGAAATAAACTATCTATCAAATAGTGGCATTTAAATTTGCAACACTTTCAATATTATTTTTTTTCTTTTGTGGGGTTCTCATTTTTATTTTTTTAATTCTTTTTCACTATTTTTATTTTATTTTATTTTGTCTTTATTCTATTTTCTAAATACCGTCTTTTCATTTTCTTTTATATATATTTTGGAAATCATTTTCAAATTGAAGTATTATTTACAATATCAAATAAATCAGATAAAATTTCCAAACACCTTGAGATCCTATAAATTATAGGACCCTAACACCTGCCATATTAGTCACATGAAATATATCTCTACACATTTGATCGAATAGATTCAATCCTATCTAGGAAGAACCTCTCGTTCTTGAGCATCCTCTTGACATCCTCCAGTGAATAAAAAATATCATATTTCTCCACTTGTTTGTCCCTCAATACTAGGCCCAATAATGTCTTCATTTGTTAGCGAAGAGACACTGAGTTTAGATACTACTTCCTCCTACCCGTGTTGTGCCCAGGGTCTAGATCCCAAGCTGACATGCCCCCTAGAATATTAGAGTCCAAAAGAGATTTATTTCCTCCCTTTATTTGGACACATGCTCGCAGATTCCTTACAAGTATCAAGTGGAACTATGTTGAAATAAGTGGTCGCTGAGTCATGGGAAAATATTCTTGCACCTTGTTTCCCTAGATAAGCCCTACCACCTCCTCCCCTTCTACACCTCATTTTTTGTTTAGGCAAAATCACAGAGTCTCATGGAGGAGACTCATTGTCCCTAAAATGATCGCCTCTACCTAGAAAAGAAAAATATTCCAGACTCAACCCACCTTCTACAATACCAAGGAACTAATAGATCAACCCCTCAATATAACACTAGAATAAAGGCTTAGCCTTAACAAAGGATACACTAAAAAGGTCAGAGGATGAGTCTTCCTCAACCAGGGTCCCTTCACCCTTGACCATTGAACAGGAAAGGAAAAACACTAGGACTAGAATAATTCCACACCCATGAGAGAAAAAATAGACATAAAATTTCGTCAACCAATAGTTAACTTGCTAAAAAAATTAACCAAACAGAAGCAGTCCCTTGAAATTCCATCCGAACCAAGAGAAGAGGTCCCAAGACAAACCTTGATGCAAAATTAAACAGTCACTCCCAACAATATCCCCATACCAAAGAAGAAGAACCATAAAAATAAAATTGGACTCAAAACACTTATTCCTAGACCCCCCAAGACAACTAAAAAGGGGAACTAAGAAAAGAAAATATGTAACATAAGAAAGCATGATACGCTTAAAATTTGATGCCATAACAAGAACTCTAGAGTGGATTCTTCCACTAACCACAAATGATACCAGGCTTCCCATACGCCCCAAACAACCACGCATTGATTACATAGAACAATATGAATTCTTGTCCAACCATCAAAACTCACCACTACCCATAACACCAAGATTCTTAAGCATGCCAATTGCATAGAAAAATCTCTCCAAGAGGCCGAGGACCTTACCTAAACTCCTTTCTTCTCACTACAAATAATCTTGTCATCGAAACACATAAATAAACCACAACTCAACTAGAGTAACAATGTATGCTCATGCATGCGAGGCTATACCACATCCTCCCTCTTTCATAATTGTTACGTATTGAGGGTAGTGGGTGCTTCACTTAAAACCCCAATTCCATATTCCATTACACCGCATCAAAGAACATTTCATAGAAAATCAAACAATCAAATACAAATTGCATCATATCATGACCATTTGTTTTTTCGTTTTAATTGAAAAGTATATTATATCATGATCACATTTATATCTTTTGATTGAGATTCAAAGGTAAGAACAAACATAAAATAATGTAAAATACTACTTGAAAATTTTAAACCTTTACAAAATAATTTTTCCTCATAAAATAGCTCTCTTCATGGAAAATTAATATGACTTTTTTGAATAAGGTTAAATGAGTGCCACTATTCAACATGTACATGATCACCTATTATTCCACATCCAGTAGGGAAATTGTTGGAGTTGGACTTAACCAAAGTATAGAGAAATGGTTGGAGTCAAACTTAACCAAAGTAAATGAAAAAAAAAAAAAATCACTATTTTCATGTCATTAAGCTATTTCACACGATCTTGGTAATTAAATCTTACTGTAAATTTCTCCTTCCGCTTCGAATTAATAAACCAAACTCAACCTAATAAAATACTCGCATATGCCATTATTACTAATTTCAGTGGTTTTTTTTTTTTGGATACACTCTAGTATTCCTAGCATCATCCTAGTTTTGCACATCATCATTCTAACCTGCTATTTTCTTTGGAAGATTGGATTACTCAGCTAGCCATATAAATTGAAATGGAATGACTTGTAGTTGCAATGATAATGTCTTGGTGCTTTTTTGAATGAATGGAGTAAAATCATTTGCATGTGTGCCACTCTTCTCCTTTGGTCTTTGATATCAATATAACTTGAATATGAATAAATTTATATTATATATGGTCTAATGGGATTTGTTGAATGTTTATTTAAATCTATAGAATCTGTAATCGAAATAAAGCTCAAGTAGATTAATGTTGAATTTTGTAGTATATTTGACCCTATAAAATAACAAAAAATTTTTAAGAAATTACTTTAATATATGAAAATGCAAATGGAGTGATGTGACTAAGAAAAATAAAAGTTGGTTTTTGTAAAATATCTACGGCACTAATTGTTAGGAAATTAAATATTACAGAGCAATGAAACACATAAAATATGCGGAAAATACAAGCACACAAAACACATAAAACCAGAGAGACACAGATATACGTGGTTCACCCAGTTTGGGCTACGTCCACCCCGAACAGCCAGTCCTTCCTTTATATTATCCAAAAAAATGAAGAGACAAAACCTACAGCAGATCCGCTGTAATATCCTCTGTTCTCTCTCACAGTCTCCCTCTCTGTTTCTCGCTCCGAGAATACACTCATAATACACAGACGCAATACACTACCCTCATATATACAAGGGGTTGCCTTCTAGGGAAAAAAAAAACCCTAATCTAAACATAACTTCTACCGTCAGATCATTTGCCTAATGAACGGCCCAGATTGACTAGAAATTACTATACTTTACAAGGCAATTTTACACTGGTTTACGTGCCGCCGAACCGCCGGGCCCGGCGCCGTCGCCCCCGGGACCCCCACGGTGCTAATTAAAATTTCGGCGCGCTGTCGCCTTTTTACAGGTCAGGTCCAGGTCAGATATAAAGTAAACAAGATAATCAGGCTCCACACCCAACAATCTCCCACTTGGAGACTGATTGTAGCAACTCCATCGCTGCTTCATTTGCTGGACAATAACTCCTCTTTGGACATGGCTGTTCCTCATCTTCATCGTCATCCTTGAAGACCAATTGAAACTGAGCATGTTCTCAGTTTCTCCCTGGTTACAACTTTTGTTAGCATATCTGCAGGATTCTGACTAGTGTGTATCTTTTCCAACTTCAACTCTCCATCTTCCAATACTGACCGTATGAAATGGTACTTGAGATGTATGTGTTTAGTCCTGGAATGAAATGCTGAGTTCTTTGCAAGATGAATAGAACTTTGGCTATCACTGTATAGTGTGCCCATATCATGCTTCTTACCCAATTCACCCATAAACCTTTGTAACCAAATCATTTCTTTACTAGCCTCTGTAGCAGCAACATACTCTGCTTCTGCTGTTGAAAGTGCAACAACACTTTGGATTTTTGAAACCCAACTGACAGCTGTTCCACCTACAGTAAATACATATCCTGTAGTGCTCCTCCTGTTATCTCTGTCACCTGCCATATCTGCATCAACATATCCCCGTAGAGCAATGTTTGAACCACCAAAGCATAATGCTTGATTTGTGGTACCTCTCAAATATCTGAGAATCCATTTTACTGCCATCCAATGTTCTTTTCCTGGATTATTCATGTACCTGCTTACAACTCCCACTGCATGTGCAATATCAGGCCTTGTGCAGACCATTGCATACATTAAGCTTCCAATTGCTGATGCATATGGAACTTTATACATATAATCCATGTCTTCTTGGGTCTTTGGGCACATCTCCTTACTAAGTTTGAAATGGCTAGCAAAAGGTGTACTAACTGGTTTTGCATTCTGCATATTAAATCTTTTCAACACCTTTTCTATGTACTCATTCCGAGACAGTGTTAATTTGCGATTTTTCCTGTCTCTAGTTATCCTCATACCAAGGATTTGTTTTGCAGCTCCCAAATCCTTCATTTCAAATGAATTTGCCAATTTTCTTTTGAGCACATTTATTTCCTGCATGTTAGATCCTGCAACAAGTATGTCATCTACATACAATAACAATATAATATAGTTGCCATCATTTTTCCTTTTTAGATAAACACAATGATCAGAGTGACATCTAGTATAACCTTGTTCAGACATAAACTTGTCAAATTTTAGATACCACTACCTTGGAGCCTGTTTTAAGCCATACAAGCTCTTCTTTAACCTCCACACCAATTTTTCTTTCCCTTTTACCTCATATCCTTCTGGTTGCTGCATGTATATCTCTTCCTCCAAATCTCCATGGAGAAATGTTGTCTTTACATCTAACTGTTCAAGATGTAAATCTTCCGCCGCTACAAGACTTAAGATAGTTCTGATTGAATTCATCTTAACAACAGGAGAAAATATTTCATCAAAATCAATACCTTTCTTTTGTGCAAACCCCTTCACCACAAGTCTAGCTTTGTACCTCTGTTTTCCTCCATCTTCTTCCTTTAGCCTGTAAACCCATTTATTCTGAAATGTAGTTTTACCTGCAGGCAACTTGACTAAATCCCAAGTCTGGTTATGCATTAAGGAGTCCATCTCTTCTTCCATGGCTTGCTCCCACTTCTTCCTGCTTTCAACCTGCATTGCTTCTTCATAACATTCAGGTTCACCAGAATCAGTTAGCAATAAATAATATAATGAAGGAGAGTATCGTTCAGGGGGTCTACTTATCCTGGTAGATCTTCTAACACCACTTTCAGGTGTTTGAGGTGCCTGTTGCTGTTGTGGTAGTTGTTGTTGTTGTGGTTGTTGATTATTATTATTTTCAGGCACCTTTACTTTTTCAGTTATCTCATCAAGAACCGTGTATTCCTTGCTTTCTTTTTCCTGTTTCTTTTCCTGCAACTGATTCTTATACAAGACCTTTTCATTGAATATTACATCTCCGCTCCTAATGATTTTGTGATTTTCATAATCATATAAGCGATAACCAAAATCATTAGCACCATATCCAATAAAGGTACATTTCTTTGATTTAGCCTCAAGCTTTGTTCTGTTTTCTTTATTAATATGGACAAAAGCCTCACAACCAAAAGGCTTTAAAAAAGAGTAGTTTACCTTTTTACCTGTCCATTCTTCCTCTGGAATACCACCATCCAAGGAACTTGAAGGCCCTCTATTTATTAGATAAACAACAGTATCTACAGCATCTGCCCAAAATTGTAAAGGCAATCCCGCATGCAATCTCATGCACCTTGCACGCTCCATGATTGTTTTGTTCATCCTTTCTGACACACCATTTTCTTGTGGTGTTCTTGGAACTGTCTTTTCTCTACAAATTCCGTGCTCTGAACAGTACCTATAAAACTCTTTGCTGCAATATTCACCTCCATTGTCTGATCTGAGACACTTCAACTTCTTTCCTGTCTCAATCTCAACCAAAGTTTTCCATTTCTTGAAAGTATCAAATACATCAGATTTATTCTGAATACAATAAATCCATGTTTTTCTAGTTGCATCATCAATAAAAGTAACATAATAACGAGAGCCACCGAGAGATGATACCTGAGCAGGTCCCCATACATCCGTATGCACAAGCTCCAATTTTTCGCTCTTCTTTTCTTTCCCAACTCTGAGAAATCTGACTCTCTTTTGTTTTCCATAAATGCAATTCTCACAGAAATCCAAATCAACATTCTTCAAACCTCGCAACAAATTTCTTGAGTGAAGAATCTTCATTCCCTTCTCACTCATGTGTCCGAGCCTATGATGCCATAATGCTGCATCTGCTCCTTTGGAAGTTAAAGCATTAACAGAGTTAGAAATACCATTGCATAAATACAATGTACCAACCTTTTCACCTTTTGCTATTACCAGCGCTCCTTTCGTGACCTTCCAAGTTTTATCTATGAAAGTTGTCACACAACCTTCATTGCCTAACTGCCCTGTTGAAATCAGATTTTTCTTCAGATCTGGAACATGCCTTACCTCCTTTAGTAGCCATTGGTTTCCATTCTGTTGTTTTACAAGACCTTTACCCATTCCAACAATTTTACAGGGTTTATCATCACCCAAACGAACTTGTCCAAAATCTCCTTGGACATAGTCATGAAAATATTTCTTATCAGGTGTGGCATGGAATGAAGCCCCTGAATCTACAACCCAAGAATCAGTAACATTTTCGAAATAAAGAATCAAAGCATCTTGTAACACATCACCTGTCACATTTGCTTCATGATTGTTTTCTTGCTGTGTGTCTCCTTCTTTTCCCTTCCGAGATCTACAGTCTTTCTTTAGGTGTCCTTTCTTTCCGCAATTCCAGCACACTATCCCCGATCTGGACTTGGATCTGCCTTTCCTTGATTTACTGCGATATCCCGAGCTCTTTCCTCTTTTCATTCTTCTTCCCCTAGACTCTGCACTCAAAGCATTACCTGATGTCTCACCGGAGCTTTTCCGTCGCATTTCCTCGCTAAGGATAGCACCAACAACATCATCAAACTTTAAAGTACTAGATCCAGAGACAGAGTTACTAATGGCCATTACTAAACCATTACAACTCTCTGGCAATGAGCACAAGAATAACAGAGCTCTAACTTCATCATCAAAGTTTACCCCTACAGAACTTAGCTGACTGGTAACTGTATTAAATTCATTTAAATGGTCTGCAACAGATCCACCTTCCGACATCTTCATATTAAATAGTCGTTTCATAAGAAATACCTTTTTTGAGGCCGAGGGCTTTTCATACAGTTTCGCCAACGTCTGCATCAAACCCTCTGTTGTTGTTTCCTTCGAAATATTGAAGGCGACTGACGCCGCAAGACACAACCGTATTGTTCCGAGTGCCTTTCTATCGAGAATGTTCCATTCCGCGTCTGTCATGGTCGCCGGCTTCTTTGTTTTTCCGCTCAATGGTAGGTATAGATCTTTCTGATACAGATAATCTTCCATCTGCATCTTCCACAGCGGGAAGTTTTGGCCGTTAAATTTCTTGACCCTAAACTTAGCATCTTCCGCCATTGCTCCCACTCGAACCAGGAACCCTTCTTTCCTACGAGTTTATCAGCCAAATATACCTTCGGCTCTGATACCAGTTGTTAGAAAATTATATATTATGGAGCAATGAAACACATAAAATATGCGGAAAATACAAGCACACAAAACACATAAAACCAGAGGGACACAGATATACGTGGTTCACCCGGTTTGGGCTACGTCCACCCCGAACAACTAGTCCTTCCTTTCTATTATCCAGCAAAATGAAGAGACAAAACCTACAACAGATCCGCTGTAATATCATTTTTTCTCTCTCACAGTCTCCCTATCTATTTCCCGCTGCGACTTTACCTCATCATACACGACGCCCATTTCTGTATAGCATGCTCTATTCCTTTGCCTTCTAGGGCAAAAAACCCCTAATCTAAACATAACTTCTATCGTCGAGATCATTTGCCTAATGAACGGCCTAGATTGACTAGAAATTACTATACTTTTACAAGAGCAATTTTACATCGTTTAGCCGGGGCGGCGCCGGGCCCCGCGGGGGGGGGGCTCGAAAGCGCTGCCGCCCCCCCCTGGACCCCCCACGGCAGCGATTAAATTTCGGGCGGCGTTGCCGCCCCTTTTAAGGTACAGGGGTCCAAAGCTGTGATACAAAGTAAACAAGATAATCATGCTCCAGACCCAACACTAATATTCTCCTTTTGCCACGAAATCCCTCAATTTTAGCCCTCAATATGGGTACAAAGAAACATTATGCAATAATATAAGAAATTTATGTGATTATGAAATGTGTTCATGATGGTTTTTTCATCCGGCCATTTAGGATTGGGAGGAGAATCCACTAATATATACTAATCTATTTATTTACAAAGGATGAATTAACTATCATGCTCTACATTTCCCTGGGCCCTCCCTTGAGGAGTTCGGGCCCATATAGGCTCTATTATAGTCCATTTGATCACATCTTGTGAGTTTTCCTACAAACTAGATCAATCAACATCCTTTTACCCCTCAATTTCATCATAACACAAAGCCCTATGCATGACACTTTCATATCCTAGAGTTTCTCCCGGAAGACACATTGTTTTTGTCATTTTAAGGAACAACACTCCCTAACCTCCTATTGGACAAAATTCACCTACAGGTTTCTCTAGTGTGGTCCTCATTGATCACCTGCAAGTTGCTCCAATTTGCACATGCACTAGTTCTAGAAAGTTGGGAAAAGGAGAGAAATTTTGGAAGCCTCCTTTTCCATAAGCTTCCAGAATTTGTTACAACCATTTACATCAGATAAAGAATTTGGATCCTAACCTATCCTACCTTGGAGTTTCCATCTCTTTTCCTTTCATTCCATCCTCCCTCAAGAGTGGATCTAAAGCCCTAGATTGGTAATTGGATAATAATTCCCAACTTACTCCCCTCATTTATATATTTTTAGCCATCCCCAAGCTAGGGGTTGGATTTTGTAGATATAATTCTACTCTTACGTTGTTGCTATAGAGAGGTAAATTTCCATGCATTAGGGTGATTGGAGGTGCACTTTGTGACAAATAAGGAACAAGTGAGCCTGGAGGAGCTCTTCTAGAAGATCGACATTTATTTATGGTTGTAACTCCTTCCATTTATATTAATACAAAGAGTTATTTTTTTCCCTATATGTGATGTTATGATTTCATGTATTTCAATGCCATGTTGATCCATTGAATGAAGTATTTAGATGATGCTAAACATATTCCATAGATCATTGGCTTGTGTTGTCTAGTTGTGCAAGTTCTAATTTTGGTGACGGGAGGTAGGATTAGCGAATTCAAGCCAATAGAGGAGTGAAGGATACGATGGATTACAAGAACGGTTCGACCCACCATCCATTTACTTTAAGGAAAACAATAGTTATTTTTCTATTGTTTTAGACTAAGCCACCCAGTCTAGCGTAGACACTTCTATTTGTAGTTTTATATTACATATAACAAATTGGTGGCTCAACTGGGGACATGTATATTTCTTGAGTTTTTTATTTGTCTTTAGTATCTATTTCACCTCTTCTTCAGAGTTTCATTGTCATCTTCAGTCAAGAACAAACATAGGAAGCCCTTTCATTGAGACTCAATTATAAAACTTGTGTCAGAACTCCCTCATTTTGCAGTAATGATCCCTATGGTCTAGAGACATATCATTACACCTCTGTAGACTCATATCTATGACTATGTTGCAAGAATTGGTGCCTCTAATGCACCTGCGTTGGCCCCTATTCTTGCATAAATTTTCCTTTTTTTTGCCTATCTCTTTGATTATCTTGCTTCCAGCTATCCTCCCTTGAGTCTTGAGTGTCTTGTTGTCCCTCTGAAGCCTCCATTTGGTTTAAATTTTTGTTTTATTTCCTTTGATAAGGACTTATTCATATTTTCCTTTGTTATTATCATTAGGTTGCTTGCAAACTAATTTTTGTTTGATCATTGGTTTCTTGGATGACTACTTGTTCTTGTTCTCATTCTGAAAATTTATTTGAATCGATGATTAAAATTTGCATCTTAGTTTTCTTCATTTTGAAAATTAAGAGACTTGAAAAGAAAAATATTTGCATTGGAATTTAGGGTTTTGGGGTGTGCATTGAAATTGGAATGGTTGCATTGGAAAGGGATTTAATTTTTCACATTTTTTTGTTGGATACTCTTTGTCTCTTCCCTTCCTTAGATAAATTTTCATTGAATGTGAAATATTCCATTTCCGCATGCTAATTTTTCATTTTAGGATATTCAGGTGGCATTCACGATGAGCCCATAAAATAAAACTTAATCAAAGATAAATAGTAAAATTGATTGAATCAACCGAAGAAGCATTTTTAACATTAACACAAACAATTAGATGTCTAGGTTAGAGACGTGTTCTGCATCATTAAATGTATGATTTTTCATTTTTTTCTAGTGTTGCATCCCTAGGGTGATATCTCGTTCCATGTACGTAAGTGTATAGGATTTTTCTCCACGTACCTTCAAGTATATCAGATGGTGCTCCACGCATGAAAAGTATATGGGAAGGCTCTCATCAAATGTTTATGAATTAGAGAACAACACTACGGAATGCACTCCCTTATACCCTCGAGTATATTTTGGAGGTCTGCCCTATGTTTCTATCCTACCATAGGTAACCAATTCGATCACCTTGTAAACTGTGATACACCGAACATGAAATTTGGGGAGATTTCCTACACATATGATAATTCCTTGGTTTGCCAAGGTGTATATTGAAATTCACAGTTTCCTGGTAAAAATTTATGCCTAGATTACCCTCTTTGATTTATTTTGTTGTTAATTTCTAAAATAAATTAATTGACTCTAGAGAAACATCCCCACCTTGGAATAAATCCTTAGTGGATTTTTTGTTAAGACTACTGGCAACAGTTCCCAAGTCCATTAGTCAAGGAAACCATTCTGACTAGAATCTCAGTCTATTTCCTCCTTTTGGAAATATTTGTGCTCCTTATATGGAAAATTTTTCCCTTCTTGGATTTACCATTGTTTTTCTTGTTTGGTTGTTTTCTACCTCTATGGTTCTGAATGTCCAAACTTCTTCTCAACCAAGTTCTCCTCCACCTAAACAATATAAACCTAAAATTGATCCTAAATTCGACTCTTTTCCTTCTTCACCTATTTTTTCTTCATCCATTTCTTCCTCCTCAACTATTGAAAGTCTTGATTCTAGTAATCATGAAGTTAAGAATAAGAAGAAACCGATGATGAAGAAGAAGCAAAACGATTAGGGGGCGACCAAGCAGGCATTTCTATGAATGAAAGTAGTATGGATAAACCTTCCATTTAGCCCCAAAAAGTTAAATTCCCTTGCAATTCATGTAAGGTTGACAACTTTCTTAGAGATTTTCCTAGTATTCTCAAGGTATTAGAAGTGTGGTCTATAGGCTCACATCAGCCTTTGTTGTGAGCCTCTGGAAATAATGTTGGTGAGAAACCCTCAACTAGTGATCGTAAGGTCCATGAGAAAAAGGGAAAAGTTAAATTTCCTTGTAATTTATATGAAGGTAATCATCCTTTTCACCTTTTTCCTTATATGGATGAAGCCTCAAAAGTATTAGAAAACCTTACAGCTTCTCAGCCTCGTCTTCCAGCTGGTTATCAGGGGCTTTCTTCCAATCCTCCATTAGTTGATGAAATGATTGATTAGAATATAAGTCTAGTCAATCCCACTCTCTCTGAATGTGAATCCCATGAGTCCATTTTCAACTAACCATTACTTTAGAAATTGGTTGACTCAAGTCCACCTTCATTTGATCATACCTTTCCCCTATAGAGTGACATTCATACCACTCAAGTTCATCTTGTTCCTTACGATTCTAATGAACTAGGGGGAATCCTCCCATTCTCAATATACAAGGGGACACTCCTCTCATTCCCATGTCACAAGGGAATAGTTAACCCATTCCCATAACACAAGGAGGTAGTTATCCCATTCCCATAGAACCCACTCCAAGTAGTATGGTCACTTCTTTTGATTGGAGTCAAATTGCATAAGGATATCGTCTTCCTCCATATGTGCCATTTAAGATCACATTGCAGGATTATAATATAACCATACCTGGTACATTCATAGATGAAGGTGCATATTATTATTCTATCCTTAAATTCTTGGAAAGATTCAGGTTCTCCATAGCTTGTGCCTATTACCCAAAACCTGTTGGCTTTTAATAGAGGAACCAATCAACTGTTAGGGATCCTTCCTAAGTTTCTTATTACTTTGGGAGGAAAGACTACCTATATCAATGTGATGGTCATACAAGGCCCTTTGGATTTTAATTTAGTCCTTAGACATGACTATTTTTATGTCATGGGAACTACTTTCTCTTCACTCTTTCGTGAGATGTATTTCCTGCATGAATGAAGAATCATAACCATCAAAAAACTTTCATTCGTTGGTCCTAATTTGAATCCTAATCAACGAGGTTCCATACATTTTACTTATATGAAAGTGGTATTTCCCTCGCCACAACCTAATTATGTGGCAACATGTTCCATGCCTGTGTATACAGATGATCTAGTAGGTGATGTGGTGCATCATTTATTGGGGGCATTGAAGAATGATATTTTCATTAGATCTCTTGATATGTATCCCTTACAGATTTTTTCTATCCCATATTATGACAAACTCTTGGAAGCCATGGCCTCCTGAAGGTTGTGATCAAGGTTCTGGAGAAGATTACCTTTTCTTGTGTCAAGCTCATTAAAAATAAAAATAATGTCTTAAAGCATAGTTCCTTTTTTTGTGTGAAATCCATTAAAATATGAAACAATGTCCCATGAGAAAATTTCCTTTTCGTATTTTAAGCTCATTTAAAAAAGAAACATATTCCCTTCCAGTTCGAGTCTTTTTTTATATCTCGTAAATTCCCAGTCGAGTCTTTCACTTGACCTCATAAATGAACCTTCATTCCATCCACCTAATAATAACCAGTAGTCTACATAGGTTCATGAAATTAAGCTTAGAGGGCATGTACCTTGAATTGAGTCATTATACTAAGGGCATGCAAACTTATTTCAAGCATAGCTTTCCCTATTTAAAGCTTGTGTAAAAATGAAACCATTCTCATCCTATCTCTTATGATTTCAATTTTTATCAGCCTATTTTTTCGATATGAGCCTTGATTTTATCATTCCATTGTCACCATCTATTTCGTCGATCATACACTTTCACTTCGTTTTTCTACCCTTTCCTAGGGAACCATTATGATGAGTGGTATTATTAGCTAATTTATTAACCTCTACGTGTTTTGAGCAGTTCCATCATGACTGGAATAAATTTATATCCTTTATACCACTCATTCCTCTAGGTGAATTTCTCTTTTAGATCTTTTCAAACTCCCAAAATATGAAAAGATTATCGATCATTTCTATTTTTGAACTTTTTAAAGTAAACGAAAATATGTCTACTTAGTATAAGTTTAACCCTTTTCTAGACTGAGATGCAATATTTATGAAAATGGAATACTTTAGTCGAACATGGATAAGAGGTTCTCTTGGGTATTGTTTTCTGCTTTTTCGGACTCAAGGGGCTATCAACGAAAAGGAACATCTGGAGTTTTGTTTTTTCGCCTCCTATTTAGACTCTCTAAACATGAAAAATATGATGAGCTTTACCTTCATTCGACATGTTAAAACATCAAAAAATTATGGGCTTGTCGAAGATGACAAGACCGAACCCATCCTTCTCAAGGTTAGTTAAACATCTTAGGAGGGATTCATCCAAAGGGTGCACTTACATATCAAGCATATGTTATCTTGCTCAAGTTTGTTAAAAATAAAGAGCT
This sequence comes from Pinus albicaulis, assembly GCA_034641835.2. Taxonomy (NCBI): domain Eukaryota; kingdom Viridiplantae; phylum Streptophyta; class Pinopsida; order Pinales; family Pinaceae; genus Pinus; species Pinus albicaulis. The sequence goes on along the minus strand of CM076578.1, from coordinate 1,885,663,335 downwards.
ACTGACCAATATGGTTGGGGAAATTGGGAAAACAGGGAACTCCATTTTCTAATGGTAATGAGTCGCTCTTGAACAAGACACTCTTCCACCTCATCTTTGTAGTTCTTAGGTTGGGTAATCTTCTTGCCTTTTGGTTATCATATCATTTTCAAAAGCCTCCATTTTCAATTTTGGGCCAATGTTTCCAACTCCATTTAGTGTCATTGTTGTGTTTAAGAGAAGTGATTAAGTCAATATTTGCTACAATACTCTTAATCCTTCATTCCATGGTTGTCGTTCCTTATCTAGTTTTATATCATCATCATTTCGTCTCAAATCATGATACATGTTTCATGTCATTGTTGGGGGATACATCAAGGCCCTCTTATGACAGGTCACTTTTTTTTTGACATAAACTCATTATCCAAGAAGTTAACTTAGAAAAACCCCCTTGGTACCTTGGTGATTGCATACATCAATGGAAAGTTTCCTTGCTCTCAGTGATAGATTTACACCATTGGCCTTCAACCGAAATATTTTGTGTGGTGTTCAACATCAATAATTTACTCACACCATAAAAATTGTACTACAGTACCTTGACAACCATTAACATCATTGGTGGTTTCTCTCACGTCTATTAACAACTTACATCACTTGTCAGTAATCGAATGGTGTCTACCATGTTTGACTGTAGCTGATCAATTCACATGGTTAGAATCATACATTGGACGGTCGTGTGAATGAGATAAAAGACCCCAGATCTAGTTTCATCCATCTAGGCTGTGATTTTAGGATAAATAAAAAATCATAATATATGATGGCTATGGTCATACAAACAATCATTCAGTCAAGGGTCCACCATTTTTCATCAATTGACATTTATTTTTATCATTGTACATGTAATGTTAGCTTATGTTCTAAGTATGGGTATGCCTCCCTCAACAAAGATATCATGATGTAAATGTATTGTAACAAAAGATGATCTCACTGGTTGTTCTTGGTCCTGACTTGTCACAAGGTAAAGCACTTCAGTAATCAGTCATATTTACTGACTTTTCACTTTAGGGGGCAATATATTACAGGCCATTTTGTCACATCTTGTTAGTTTTCCTACAAACTGGATCAATCAACATCCTTTTTTCCCTTGACATAATCATAACACAAATCCCTATGCATGACACTTTCATATCCCAGTGTTTCTGCCTGAAAAAACTTTGTTTCTGTCATTTTAAGGACCAACACTCCATGACCTCCTATTGGAAAATGTTCAGCTACATGTTTCTCCACTGTAGCCTGCGTTGATCACTTGCAGGTTGCTCCCCTTTGCACCTGTGTTGGTTCTAGAAATTCAGGAAAAAGAGAGAAGTTTTGGAAGCCTCCTTTTTCCATAAGGCTCAGAATGTTTTACAACCATTTACCTTAGATAAAACCTTTGGATACAGTTTTCATCCCTTAAATTTTGATCCCATTCTCCCGTCAAGAGTGGATCTAAAGCCCTATATTGGTAATTGGATAAGAACGCCAAACTTACTCCCCTCGCCTATATATTTATGGCCATCCACAAGATAGGGGTTGGATTTTGGAGATAGAATTATACCCTTATGTTGATTATTTATAGAGGTAAATTTCCATGGATTAGGGTGATTGGAGGTGCACTTTGTGACAAAGAAGTAAAATTTCATCTTGGAGGAGCTCTTCTACAATATCAACATCTTTTTATGGTTATAACTCCTTCCATTTATATTAATTCAAAGAGCTATTTATTTCCCTCTATGAAATGTTATGGTTTCATGTATTTCGATGCAATGTTGATCCATTTAATGAATTATTTATATGATGCTACATACATTTCGTATATCATTGGCTTGTATTGTCTGGTTGTCCAGATTTTAATTTAGGCAACGAGAGCCAAGAATGGAGCATTCAATCCAAGAGAGGAGTGAAGAATATGACAGATTATAAGTAGGCTTTGACCCATCATCCTTTTACTATAATATTCCAAAAATTTAGCCTTCAGCTAAATGGAATATTATAGTTTTTTTTATCACTAGGTAAGTGAAAAAGTGGTTGGGGAGGCCCATAAGTCTCCTTAGCAACAATAAAAACACTTCAAGTGTGAAAGGAGACCCTTTTAGTAGCTAAATAAAGCACCTCCATGTGTGATTAGGGGTTGGATCATGTTGATTCAGTCAACTTTGACCAAGACAACAACACTATTATGGAGGAGTGGAGATTAAATGAGGAATAACGCAGTTTTGGAGGGAGTTTGATTTCATGAAGGAAATGACCTAATTGAGTGGGGCCAAGGGCAAGGAAGCTCGTAATCTATATAAGGAAGAGGATGGAAGCCATATGGGATTATGTTTTGGATTACTATTCTGTATATGGTCTGTTTAGACTACTTGCATTCTTCAGTTGTTTAGTTGATATTGTTGTGTTGTTTAGCACCGGGTACTTCTGAGAGGGAATCCCATCTCTTTCCTTGAGAGGCCTCTCGGAAGAGCATTTCATTCATTTCCACATTCAGGTTTTCAGGCCAAGCTGCAACATCTTCATTAGCATAGTTTCTGCAGGATCTTATGCTGTGTTGCAGGGTGTTGCAGTGGAGATTTTAGAAACCCACTTTCTGAGCTAGTTTCTCATTGGAGGGAGGATTCCTTCACTTGGGAGATCATTTTGGAGAGCTCTTGGACACATTTCAGATATTTTGCACTAGGCCAACTATTTCCCATCATTTATAGTGTTGTTCCAGCTGGGAATTGTGTTATTTTGGAGTGCAGCTTCAGTGAGGGATCTTGTGGCTCCTTTGGAGTGTTTTCCTATGAATGAAGGGTTTAGCCCTTCATTGGAGGAGGCCTTTGAGAGGATCTACATAAAATATACATTATTTCAGATTTCTACACTTATGTTCTTCAGTTTGTATTGAATCTTTATCCCTAGGGCTTTAGATCCCATCTTGTATAGGGTGTATTTTCTGAAAACCCTTTTCGGGTTCTTTGTAGGAGTTTGTATTAAGCCTAGATCTATTTTTGTCATATCTTTTGAGGCATATAACAGCCCTACATATTTTTTACATTATTTTTCTGTAGCAGTGTATTTATAACTGCACTGTAGCAATCTTCCAGCATTTTTTATTGTAGCAGCAGTTCCGATTCAGGAGTGATTGCTGGTGGGAGGCTTGTTTCTCCATTGTATATGATTCATGCCTCACTATTATGTATTGATTTCTTGATATAATACATTATGATATGTCTCCATATTGGTCTCCAATTTTATTGAGTTTATTTAAACTGCTATTTCGAGTTTTGTGTTCATATATTGCTACATTTACCATTGGGAATATTACAGTGGTATCAGAGCATAATCTTGGCTCAGCCTATGCATTCAGCCAATATGTCACCATAAGGAGAATATTTTCACAATAAGAGGAGATTTACATAAATAAAAGAGAGAAGACTCCATTATTTGGAGGAAGGAAGGAAGAAGAGCTCTCAAAGCTTCTTCTTGAAACTTTGCAGAACATTAAGGGAGATCTCAAGAAGATGAGAAGGGAGATGTGTAGAGAATCTCCAAAAGAGTTTGAAGCTAAAGAAAAATCTAAATTTTTACATGATGAGTGTGAGCATGCAACCATGAATTATGATTCATAGCGTAGTCATATGCCCAAATTTACTATGAGGGAGATGGAAGGAGGAGAATTGCGAAGGGAGGAGACTCTTAGGGATTGTCTGTAAGTGTTAGGTCCCTATATCACTAGTATAGTCCCTTATTATTGTTAGTGTAAACCCCTTATTGTTATTATTGTACCCTTGTGACCCCCATTTTGTTATTATTGTGCCATTAAATTATTATTGTTAGGTCGGCTAGGATTACATTGTGGCCCACTAGGATTACATTATGGCCCCATGGACTCCTATATATAGAAAGGAGGTTTTGTGAATTGTAGCATCCAAGAATTTTTCATTTATGTAATGTATTGGAGGTTTCCCCCTCGAAGTGGCTCATTTCCAAGGCGTTTATATCTCTTTTCTTCTCTTTTTGGAGCTGGTTACACAACATTTGGTATCAGAGCTTTGGATTCTAGGGTTTCGCTGCTCCAAACAGGTCATCGTGGCATTTTTGCTATAACTTTTTTTCTACGAAGTTTCAGAAGCTGAAATTTTTAGGGTGAGAAGCTGAGATCTTGAGGAATATTATCTAAAAATTTCACTTAGTTTGGTTAATAATTTCGGAGTTATGATACGTGGAAGTTGGTATTGTTTTAGGCTCCCAAACGAGGTCATGTCGTGGAACTCCCTTATTTATAAAAATTTTTCTACGAAGGTTCAGAATCTGAAATTCATATGGTGCGAAGCTGAAATACTGAGGAAATTCGTCAAAAAATTTCAGAGCTTGGTTCACATTATTTTTGGAGATATGATCTGTGGAAGGTAGTGCTTTTTCAGGCTCCTGAATTTCATCTCAAAGAGGTGATCGTGGGAAAAGTTCAATAACTCTCTCTCTGGAGATTGGATTGGAGTGCCGTCAAAATTGGTCGCAAGTACACAGCCTGTAGTTTCTTGGCTATCAATTTCAGAGACAAAGGACAAAACAGTGACACGTGGCAAGTCGTACAAGTTCGCTCTACTGAACCAGTCCAGAATTAGGTCATTGTGGGAGATTGGACACAACTTTGTCTTGGAGAATCCAAATCAGGTTAGACCTGTGGCATTTGAAAGAAGCTTCAGAGGGCTACTTAAGGGCTGAATTTTAGATATCAAAGATTTTCAATTACAGAGATAATTCAATTTCAATATCGAGCTCCTCAAAGCTAGTAAAAGGTGTGTATTTTTTTTCCGAATTGCATAAGTCTTGTTTGAAGAATCAAGTTGAATTGATTCCAAGGGCATCTTGTAGAATAGATATCAATATTTGATTCTAAAATGGCCCCTAAAAAGAATTCAACACCCATCAAGCCTTCAGAAGGCTCTACCATGACTCATGAAGATGAAGAATTGCAACATGATCTATCAAAATTACAAGAACAAGTGCAACAAATTTCACTCTCGCAAAGAGCAGCAAAAAAATGAAATGGAAGTTTTGAAGAAAGGTGTGGAAGTGAAGATGGATGGTTTGAAGAAAGGCATGGAAGCTAAGATGGATGGTGTGCAAGCTAAGATGGAAGCTAAGATGGATGGCATGGAAGTGGGCATGGAAGCTAAGATGGATGACATGAAAGACAACATGGAAAACATGAAGAATGATCTAAAAGCATACATGGAAGGCTTGATGACAAGCTTAAAACCAGAAATGATTCCTAATGACGGAAATATAGGAGAAGAACCTCATGATGAGAACAAAATAAATGTTAATCGTGATTTCATAAACTTGAATGTTGGCGTGAAGAACCACCATATTCCAAAAATGGATATGAGGAAGTTTGATGGAAAGAATCCTGTAACATGGATACTACAGATGGAGCAATATTTTGATCTCCATAACATGCAAAACACACAAAAGGTACGCATTGCAACTTTACATTTAGAACAAAATACATTTGTATGGTATCGATGGCTTTGCTCCCGTAATAAAATTGTCACTTGGTCAATTTTTACGGAGGAAATGATAGCACATTATGAGGATACAAAGAGAAACACCTTCTTTAGCCAATTGATAAATCTCAAACAAAAGGGTTTAGTGGGACAGCACATTGAGGACTTCCAAAAATTGAATATAAGGGTAACTGATATTCCAGAGGAACACAGGATTGATCTCTTCATAGGCACTTTAAAGGATAACATCCAACATGAAGTTCGTGTTTTGGAACCTAATTGATTGGAGAAGGCATTCAGGCTGGCAAGAAAAGTTGAATGTAAAATTATGGCGACAAGGAAGCCTACCACTCAATTCTATAAAGAAGGAAGTGTTGCTATGCCTAGATTTCCACAACCTACAAGGTTGACACCACAAAAATTGGAAGAAAAAAGAGCAAAAGGGCTTTGCTACGGTTGTGATAGAAAATACACTAAAGGTCATAAGTGTGCTGAGAAGAAATTATTTTACATAGATTGTGAAGAGGAAGAAGAAAATGAACAAGAAGAGGATATACACCAGGAACCAGCCCCAGAAGAGGAAGAAATGAATCCAACCATATCGTGTAATGCACTGGCAGGAAATACCACTCCTCAAACTCTCAAGATAAAAGGACAAATCAAGAAGAGAAAGGTAATAGTGTTGATTGATTCAGGTAGCACCCATAATTTTATTCATTGTAAGGTAGCCAAGGAATTAAATTGTTTCCTATACCCAGCACCAGAATGTCAAGTGATGGTTGCAAATGGAGAACTATAAATTGCTCTGGAAAATGCCATAATATCAAGCTAACCATGGGGGAATATGTATTGACTAGTCCAATGCTTGCCATTCCTATGGGAGGTGCTGATGTTGTACTAAGAGTACAATGGTTACAATCTTTGGGGACGGTAGCTTTTAATTTTCAAGAACTTTTCTTGAAATTTTTTTCAGAAGGAAAGGAAGTCGAATTACGGGGTATTGCGGGGAAGCCAGGAAGGATAGTAAGCTCTAATGTCATGACAAAGCTTCTAAAGAAAGAACAACGAGGCGTAATTGCACAATTATGCTCACTAGAAGTTCCAACATCAAAATCATCTATTTCTGCAGATCTCCAACAAGTCTTGGACAATCATTCCAAGGTGTTGGAAACTCCCAAAGGACTCCCACCTATTCGTGATCATGATCATGCTATTCATTTGATTCCAGGAAGTGTTCCTCCAAACATCAGGCCTTATAGATATCCTTACTTCCAAAAGAGCGAAATTGAACGTATGATTGCAGAAATGTTAGAGGCGGGTATAATTCAACCCGGTCAAAGTTCTTTCTCTGCTCCTGTAGTATTGGTACACAAGAAGGATGGATCATGGCGAATGTGTCCGGATTATAGGGAGCTCAATAAGCTCACCATTAAAGACAAATTTTCCATTCCTACGATTGATGAATTATTGGATGAATTACATGGAGCAATTTATTTTACCAAGTTGGATCTTCGTTCAGGATATCATCAAATTAGAATGAAGACTGAAGATATTCCAAAAACGACATTTCGAACTCATGAGGGTCATTATGAATTTTTGGTCATGCCTTTTGGCCTTACCAATGCACCTTCTACATTTCAAGGATTGATGAATTCCATTTTCAAATCCTTCCTTAGAAAATTTGTGCTAGTATTTTTTGATGATATACTAATCTACAGCAGGTCTTGGAAGGATCATGTTGAACATGTTGACAGGGTGCTCAAACTATTACGGGAGAAACAATTATATGCAAAAAAATCCAAATGTTTCTTTGGAGTACAAGAGGTGGAATATCTGGGTCATATTGTATCTCACGAGGGTGTTAAAGTAGACCCTAACAAAATTAAAGCCATTAAGGAATGGAAATTTCCCACAACCATAAAGCAGTTGCAAGGATTTCTCGGGTTAACAGGGTATTATCGCAAGTTTGTTAAGAATTATGGGAGAATAGCAGCACCTCTTACAACATTATTGAAGAAAGATACATTTTCATCGACTCCTGAAGCAGCTAAGGCCTTTGAACGTCTTAAAGAGGCAATGTGTCTAGCACCGGTCTTAGCTACACAAAACTTCACAAAAACCTTTATTGTGGAATGTGATGCCTCAGGAAATGGAATTGGTGCAGTTTTAATGCAGGAAGGAATACCCATTGCTTTTGAAAGTCGTCCAATCAAAGGAAAGTATTTACAGAAACCTATTTATGAGAAGGAAATGTTAGCAATACTACATGCACTAAAGAAATGGCGAACTTACCTAATGGGAAGACACTTCAAGGTAAAAACTGATCATGATAGTCTTAAACATTTTTTGGAACAAAGACTATCGTCAGAAGAACAGAAAAAATGGGTCACAAAGATGTTGGGTTATGACTTTTAAATAATCTACAAAAAAGGAAAGTTGAATGTTGTTGCAGATGCACTCTCAAGAAAGAATGAAGAGGTGGAAACATTGCTTTGTGCCATTTCTATTATCCAACCAGATTGGATAACCGAAGCAAGAGATGAATGGAAGAAGGAAAAAGATGTATGGACACTCATTCAAAATTTGCAGCAAGATCCTAGTACATCTGATACATTTAGTTGGAAAAATGATTCCTTATGGTACAAGGATCGCTTATATCTTTGTAAGAATTCCCAACTAAAACAAAAGATTCTTCTGGAATTGCACACTTCTCCTTTAGGAGGACACTCAGGATTTTTAAAAACTTACCACAGGGTGAAGAAAGATTTTTTTTGGGATGGCCTTAAATCTGATATTTGAAAGTTTGTGGCGGAATGTTTGGTTTGCCAGCAGAATAAAGTGGAAACAATTAAGACCCCAGGACTTCTACAACCTTTATCCATTCCAAGTCAACGTTGGGAGGAGATTTCAATGGATTTTATCACGGGTTTACCTAAGTCCGAAGGAAAGAGTGTCATCATGGTGGTAGTTGATAGACTTACCAAGTATGCACACTTTTGTGCATTATCTCATCCATTTAATGCAAGTACAGTTGCTACTACATTTATGGACAAAATTCAAAAGCTACATGGAAGCCCAAGGGTTATTGTGAGTGACAGAGATCCCATTTTTACTGGAAATTTTTTGGACGGAGTTATTTTCTTGTTTGGGTACTCAATTAGCTCATAGCTCATCTTATCATCCTCAATCTGATGGTCAAACTGAGATAGTAAATAAATGTTTGGAAGGATATCTTCGTTGTTTTGTATCTGATAAACAAACACAATGGGTCAAGTGGTTACCTCTTGCGGAATGGTGGTATAACACTTCCTTCCATACTGCAGCAAAAATGACCCCATTTATGGCACTTTATGGATATCATCCACCATCCATCACATCATCTTTAAGGGAAAATTCGAAGTTTCAAGCAGTGGAAGATCACATCGAGCATCAGCAAGAAGTTCTCCAACTCTTAAAGGATAACCTGATTTTGGCACAAAATCGAATGAAACAACAGGCAGATCAACATCGTAGTGAGAGAAGTTTTGATGTAGGAGATTGGGTATTTTTACGGCTACAACGATACAAAAAAATGTCCCTCAAGCAAGAAAAGAAGGATAATAAATTATCGCCAAAGTACTATGGTCCTTACAAGGTGTTGCAAAAGATTGGTACTATGGCATACAAATTGGAGCTTCCTGCTTCTTCGCCAGTACATCCAGTTTTCCATGTTTCATGCTTAAAGAAAGTTATAGGTGAAAATCTTCCAGTTCAAACAGTATTGCTAGACCTTGATGGGGAAGGGAAAATCATATTGGAACCTGAAGCAGTCATGGAAAAAAGAACTCAACAACTACGGAATCGATCAATTTAAGAGTATCTCATCAAGTGGAAGAACTTACCCACTGAAGATTCTACATGGGAGGATGAGAATTTTATACAGAAGCACCCAGAGCTACTCAAGTGTTGAGGACAACACTTTTTTGAAGGAGAGGGCATGTTAGGTCCCTATATTACTAGTATAGTCCCTTATTGTTGTTAGTGTAACCCCCTTATTGTTATTATTGTACCCTTGTAACCCCCATTTTGTTATTATTGTGCCCTTAAATTATTATTGTTAGGTCGGCTAGGATTACATTGTGGCCACTAGGATTACATTATGGCCCCATGGACTCCTATATATAGAAAGGAGGTTTTGTAAATTGGATCATCCAAGAATTGTTCATTTATGTAATGTATTGGAGGTTGCCCCCTCGAAGTGGCTCATTTCTAAGGCGTTTATATCTCTTTTCTTCTCTTTTTGGAGCTAGTTACACAACAGTAAGAATATGAATCTCAAACTAAGAGGTTCAAAGATCACATCAACTTCCAAGAGTTTTGCAAGGTCAAGGTTGATAGGAGCAAGAAACATGATATGGATAGGTTTTTTCTATCTACTTTTGATGGTTCACCTAAATATTCAGCTAGAGCTTGGGTGGTAGAGCTAGACACCTATTTGTAGTAGCACCAAGTTTCAGAAGATGAAGCCATCAAAGTTGCAACACTGCATCTTGGAGGTAAGGCCTATGCTTGGTGGATATTTGAAAATTTTTCATTAAAAAATGCAAATACTTCTACTTATGCAAGGTTCACTGGGAGGATAGTGGAAAGGTTTGATGGAAAACATTTTGAAACACCTTTTGTGGAGCAAAACAAACCAAAGCAAGAAAACCCTTTGCACATGTTGGAGAAATATGTAAACCAAAATCCACTTCAAAAAACTATTGAAGAGGCTAGCATCTTGTATAACACCTTTCTGGAGGCAAGATCTGTATCTCATACTCCTAGAAAAGAGGGCATGGAAATCTTATTTTCAAAATAGGATCCTCTTATTGAAAATTTTCCCATTCATATTGAAGAGGAAGAGAATGTAGGGGGAAACAACGTTGTCATATTTGGAGCATATCTAGCACCTCATGCAAGGGAGGATAGAGCACTTGCTCCAACAAGATGAATTCTTGTATCATTGCAAGAAGTTCCAAAGTATCTCATATGTGGAGGACAAGGTACAATAAATGAACAACATGATTGTGAGACCTTGTAGATGAAAAGAGAAGGTAGGGATGATGACCAACATCATATGGTGAGAAGCACATGCCCCTATCTATTTCAAAAGGTTGATGCATAAAAGAGGCAGACTGGTTTGCGTAGTGAGGGCAGGGACAAATTTTTACATTCATATGTGCAGTCTACTCTTGACATTGATGTCTCATTGTAGGGAGGCATTCCACCAGGGAGGCCACTAGATCTAGAGCCGGTAAGAGCCATCTTACCATTTGGTACACCACTCTTAGATCCCAGAAGGGTGGATACTTTGGAGGGGTATATTACAATGCAAAGAGTCTGGGGTAGACTGAAGGAGGAGGGAGAAATTCTTCCATTTTTCAGCATTACCCACTCTCACTACCTATTATGCGCTAACAAAAGTTGCTGCAGTGATGGAGGATGGCACCACCATGGTGAAAGGAGACCACTCCATGGATTTGGAGAAAAAGAGGGTACTTCCTTTGAGGAAGGAATCCTCCATATATTGGAGTAGATGGAAGCCACTCATGCTTACATTGGCCAAGATTAGGAGGTTATTTTTAGATGGTAGCATTTCATGGGAGGCCAACTTCCAAAGGTCACCACTTCTACTTGAGCGTGAGAAGATGCATGATGGGTATGGCAGCACCTTGGAGGATGACTTTGGGATGGGGGATGTCAAAGAAGAATAAAACAACATGTGGGGAGCTTCATATTTCTGATCTTCAGATCTGTCTCTTAGGAGGATTGATCGATATTGGAGGTCTCAACTCTTGGTAGAGTACTCCAAGGATCTTGATGCTTGCATGATTCTTGATGACTTGGAGGGAGATAATAGATACATGGTGGATGATGAGGTCCTCTATTCTTATGGCAGAGTCTTCTTGACTATATTTTCTAAGCTCAAGAGGAAGCTACTACATGCAGCACATGTGGACTTTATTTCCATGCACTTTGATGAATTTCATTCTTTGATGGAGGAGTTCACTTGGGAGGGAATCCAGCGGGATATATATTAGCATATGGAGAGATTCATAGCCTGGATGATGATGGAGAGGTTGTCACAAACACTTCCCTACCCATTGGAAGTGAGGGAGAACTTACAGTTGAGCCATTTCAGCTTAATGACCAAAGTACATAGTGGAGTAGGTACATTTTTGCATGATGATTTGTACTCCTTTACTTTATATGAGAAGCATGTTGTACCAAGGAGGATTATCCCTTTTTGTATATTGTATTTTGATGTATTGGAGGCCATTTGCAGCATTGCTGTTGGCCATGCTATTGGTGGTTTTTGGGGGAGGCGCCATGCTATTGGTGGTTTTTGGGGGAGGCCACATGATTCTTGGTGTGCACCATTGGCACCACATGTTACTTTTATGATCCTCTCTTGTAGGATGATTGTGGCAGCAAACAAGTGGCTGAAAGGATGCTTGTTATTATTTTTTTTGAGGTAGGCAGGGGATGCACTACCCTGGTTCCATATGTGGAACTATGATCCACCTCCTAGTTGTCATGTGGCAACTTGTTTTCAATTTTTTTTACTTCTGTATATGGATGGTGTTCATTTGTTGATGGGAAGATTTGTTGGGAGAGTGGCACAAGAGTTGAAGGTGCCCATTGGGAGTATGATCCTCCTTAATTTATATATTTCATGTTTTAGGAGAGACCATGGGAAACCCATGATTTCCACACTACATCTCTTTTCTTCATGTGGGAGGAGCCATTTGGATAAATTGAGTTCTTGGAGGAGGCACTTCATGGATGTTTTGTTTGGTGGGGTGACTTGGGTCATTCTTAGAGGCCATATTATTTCAGCCCAATATTAGCAGCAGCCCCATACATACCATAAATGGAGAGAGAAATAACTTGGGTGGGAAAATTTAATCTTTCCATGCAGCCCCAATACATTGCATAAACCAGGGGTTGAGGATTTCTTTGATGAGCTACCTAGAATGGATCATTTCATTTGGATGATAGCATGGGTATGGGAGTCTCTCATTGGTAATGATATCCCCTATGTTTTGCATCACTCCTATCTTGAGGAACCCATTGGATAGCAAGAAGGTTTCCACTTACACCTTCCACCTTTTCATGATGTGAGCCATTTGGTTTTGCATACTTGGAAGGAACCATTGGAGGGTATATTTATTGCATATTATCTTGAGCAGTGGTGGGGACTACTGATGAGGAGGCCATAAGAGGAAGAGGGGAGGAAATTTTCTCTCCCTTTATAGTTGCTTAAGGAAAAGCAAAATTTTAGAGGGGAGGGCTATAATATTCCAAAAATTTAGCCTTCGGCTAAATGGAATATTATAGTTTGTTTTATCACTAGGTAGGTGAATAAGTGGGTGGGGAGGCCCATAAGTCTCCTTAGCAGCAATAAAAACACTTCAAGTGTGAAAGGATACCATTTTAGCAGCTAAATAAAGCACCTCCAAGTGTGAACAGGGGTTGGATCATGTTGATTCAGTCAAACTTGACCAAGTCAACAACGCTGTTATGGAGGAGTGGAGATTAAATGAGGAATAACAAAGTTTTCGAGGGAGATTTATTTCATGGAGGAAATGACCTAATTGAGTGGGGACAAGCGCAAGGAAGCTCATAATATATATAAGGAAGAGGATGGCAGCCATATGGGATTATTTTTTGGATTATTATTTTGTATATGGTCTGTTTAGACTACTTGCATTCTTCAACTGTTTAGTTGAGATTGTTGTGTTGTTTAGCATCGAGTGTTCCCGAGCGGGAATCCCATCTCTTTCCTTGAGAGGCCTCTTGGAAGAGAATTTCATTCATTTCCACATTCAGGTTTTTAGGCCAAGCTACAACTTCTTCATCAACGCATTTTCTGTAGGATATTGTGATGTGTTGCAAGGTGTTGCAGTGGAGGGTTTAGAAACACACTTTCTAAGCTAGTTTCTCATTGGAGGAAGGATTCCTTCACTTGGGAGATTATTTTGGAGAGATATTGGACACATTTCAGATCTTTGGCACTAGGCCAAGAATTTCCCATCATTACAATGTTGTTCTAGATGGGAATTGCATTATTTTTTAGGGTAGCTTTAGTGAGGGATCTTGTGGCTCCTTTGGAGTGTTTTCCTATGAATGAAGGGTTCATCCCTTCATTAGAGGAGGCCTTTGAGAGGATATACATCAGATGTAAATTATTTAATCCTTATAAACTCATGTGCTTTAGTTTTTAGTGAATCTTCAGCCCTAGGTCTTTAGAGCCAATCTCATATAGGGTGTATTTTCTAAAAACCCTTTCTGGGTTCTTTGTAGGAGTTTGTATTAAGCGTAGATCTGCTTTTGTCATCTCTTTTGAGGCATATAGCAGCCCTACATCTTTTGTACATTAATTTTCTGTAGCAATGTATTTATAACTATGCTGTAGCAGCCTTCCAGCATTTTGTATTGTAGCAGCAGTTTAGATTCAGGAGTGATTTCTTATGGGAGGCTTGTTTCTCCATTGTCTATGATTCATGCCTCACTATTATGTATTGATTTGCTGATATAATACATGATGATATGTCTCCATACTAGTCTCCAATGTTAATGAGTTTATTTACACTGCTATTTCAAGTTTTTTGTTCATATGTTGTTGCATTTCCCATTGGGCATACTACATTTACTTTAAGGAAACCAATAGCTACTTTTTCCTTTTGTCGTTCTAGACTAAGCCGTCTAGTCTAGGGAAGACACTTATGTTTGTAGTTGTAAATTCCGTATAACAAGGTCTAATACCAATTTAGAAATTGGAGAAGAAAACATGGCGTACAAATTAACACACAAAACACTATTCTCTCTTATACATTTGCATTCAATTACAATACAATTATACAATTAATCTTAGATCCAACTAATTCAAACCTTAGAGATAAGAGTTGAGAAAATCTCTCAATTACCTCATTCAAATCTCAAACCAATTCCAAATTTAGAATGGAAGGCATGGACACATTATCTCCAAGTATTTTTTGGAATAAAAATTTTGACTGCGAACTATGCACGTTCCAAGTACCTTTGATGTTTTTTAATTTTTTGAATTCATTTTTCATTTATGAATCCAAAATTTTATTTTAAACAACAAAAAAATCAAGATTTCTATAGAAAAAATCCTACAAAAAAAGAAAAATCTCCAAGACTGACAACATTTATTTTGAAAAACAAATTACGTAAAAAGAAACTAATTAACACTTTTATGGACTTTCCAGTTTCTTTCCTAGTAAATATATCATTATATACCACCTCGTTTAAGGTGTCAGGACCAAAATATTTTTGGATAACAACAATTTACAATATGTATTTGGGAATAATTGATATGTACTTTATTTTGTGTATGTAATAGGACCAATATATCTTTGGTAACAATGGATTATCCTCTCTAACATCAAATTATGTTCAACATATTTATTTCAGATGCATATTTTAGGATATTCCCAGAATGTGATGGTCAAGAGAGAGTTAAATTCTTTGATCTTTCTTTACCATCTAATTCTGGGATATTCCTGGAAAATTTATATATCTAAGTGATACTTTAAAGGGGAATTCTTATGTTGATTGTGGATTCCTAGAATAGTTTGAGAATATACAATCAAATTAAGCTTAGGTACTTTAAGGGGAAATTTTCCTTAGTAACCAGATATATATATCTCATATGAAAAGAGTGTGTATGATAAAATTGGGGGGTTTGGAGAATAGTTACCAAATTGGGTTGAATCTATTAAAAAGATTCATTGGATACACACATTACCCCTAATTTGGATAGGGGAAATTGACCTAGGATACTCACATTTCCTACTCCACGATGTAGTGATCCATAAACATGCATCAACATAGAAAGTAAATGTATCAATGTGAAACTCTTCAAGATACCTCAAAAATATGAAGAATAAACTCACTTTCTTGGTGGATAAAATGATATGTCACCTCACCTCTCTCTCTCTCTCTCTCTCTCTCTCTATATATATATATATATATATATATATAATAGTCAAATGGGGGTAACTTAACCAAAGGGACACTCCCTTTCATGAGTTAGGTCAGCTTGTCTTCCTAGGCCAATTTGGTTCCAATTTCTTTTTTTGTAGGTTGACTTAGAGACCTCTTTAACATGTGGGAATCCCTCCCAGTGACATACAAAAAGAAAATCCCTCTTATTGAGGGAGGCTTTCTCCTTATCTGCAACATATTTCCCCTTAACTAAAATTTCTCCTCCATAAGAAAATTTCATGAGTTTTCTATGGTGATGCATGTCTATAGATCACTCTATCATGGAGTAGGAAATGCGACTCTTCAAATGAAAATATATATCACTCCATATTATATTAGGAAATGTGACGTGCACATCTATAAATCACTCCATGATAGAGTAAGAAACGTGAATATCCTTGGAAAAATCAACATGGCCTTGCCAAAGTTATTTATGGATCCTAGGTAAGCGTACCAATCTCCTTTGGTGAAATAAACATGACCTAGCCAAATTCCTTCATAGTTTTTCAGGAGAGGATCTTCCTCTACACCATTCATCCCTAGCCAAATTAGCATCTCCCAACCAAATTCCTTTAAGGGTTCTTAGGTGAATTTCATCTATATCCTTTAGTAAAATCAACATAACCTAGCCAAGTCCTTTTGGCTTCTCAAGAGAAGATCTATCAAATCCTCCAATTTCCCTGGGTCATTCACCCTTGATCAAATCAGCAAGACCCATCAAATTTCCTTCATGGCTACTAAGGTGGATGTATCAATATCCCTTGGTCAAATCAACATGACCTAGCCAAATTCCTTCATTACTTCTTAGGAGATAAATTTATCACTGAATTATCCACAATGTTATCTTAGAATAGAATGAGATTTAGAATTTTTTATAACACTGTGGATAATCTGAAGAGATATTTAATAAGTGTCTAATATCATGACAAATTAAGCACTTAACTTTTGACCAATTCTTCTTCCTTTGATTATGAGGAGGTCTTCTCCTTTTATTCTTCTTATAAAAATTTCCAAAGTTATGAATTCCTTTTTCTTTAGTTGTATGACCTGCAAGGGCTTGGTTTTCTTCATCCTATGGATTCTATAATTCATTCCTAGACAAAAATATGGTCTCCTCTTGTACACAATTAGTCCATAGCTTGTTGAACATAGCCAAATTTTCTCCTGAACAAATTCCCTGAATAACTTCTTCCATGAATAATGAAATCCATTAAGAGTTAATGTAACTTGATTTGTATCATCAATGCTATTTCAAATGGCCACAAGCTCATCTTTGATCTAGGAGACTCTCATAAGATACAAGAACAAAAAAAATCTGATCTAGTCATCATGTCATACCATTTTTCTAGTGTTTCTAATCTCATATAACCCTACAATAGCATCATATATTTTCTTTATAGTCTTCAATGTAACAATATGATGAATGAAGTGGTCCTTTATGTAATGTACCAAGATTATTCTATCCTTGGCTTCATTTTTATTATACTTATATTTCTCCTCAGCTCCCTCTAGCTCTGAAGTAATTTTCTCCACATGATTCTAAATCTCATTATATTCTAAGATAAGGATTATCCTAGTCTTCCAATACCTGAATTTGATGCAACCACCTAACTTGTATTCAACTACGAGACTTGGTGCTCTTTTGACAAAAGTTTCAAAATCCAATCAATCTTTTGAAAACTTGTCTCTTAGGCCGAATTCAGTGGTTGATATTTCAACAAGGCTTCGAAACCAAGAAAATTACATAAAATTTTTTGTGGAAATATAGTTCTCCCATAAAGAGGAAGTGGACTATAAGGATATATTTTCTCTAATTTCGATATAGTCATGTTCTTGTATGGACTAAGAGCTTGAGAATATTTAGCTGGAGTGATTGATGTTTGATAAGTAGGACTATACAATACATCGAGGAAAATACCAAATGGCCACAAGAGCTTCTATTTTTTAGGAAGAAGAGAATAAGGAATAATGGAAGGATAATAATTCCAAGAGGGTGTTATAATTTATATTACCAGAATAGATGCTTAGAGACTGTAGGTCTATAGGAGAAATATTCCTTCTATGAGGGGACCATTCTGAACAATGGATACACTTCACTCACAAACGAAGCAACGTTGGCAAAGGGGACAACCAATATTTATACAGGAGTATATGCTTCAGTGTTAGAAGTAGCACCCAATCAAGGTGACCAAAAAGAAATAGTGATGGATCCAATGAATTATCTAGTTTATGGTTGAGCCAAGGCATGTAGTGAAGCATGTTTTGAGGTACCTACATGGTACAGTTAGATATTTTTTAATATATGTATTAGGTGGTGAAGTGAGGTTTTTTGGCATTATGAATAATGTGTTGTCCTTGATGGAAAACTACTTGATAAAGATGTAAACATCATGGTATAAAGATGAATATACAAGCCAATACATATGTGATAGAAATATAGATAAAGGAATATTAGGTCAGAGACAAAGATGATAAAGGAAACGTTTAGGGAAGTATACGTGGGTCCTAAGAACAAAAGGCATGCACATATGCAAGTATGATGAAGAAATCTCACATACAATTTCCACACCATGGTATTATAAATACTGGGGGTCTTTACCATGGTATTGGCCCATAGTAATGAGTGCAGAAGTGGATATTTGATCCAGTCAAAGAATACCATGGTATTGGCCCATAGTAATGAGTGTGTAAGTGGATATTTGATCCAGTCAAAGAATATCATTATCATTTCTAAAGGTTTGACCCAAGGTATTGGCTAACACTTAAGCTATATAAGGAGATGGATATCAAAGTGTTTAGTGTGAAACTAATGGATTATTGATGAATTTTTTGATTTGAAATAAGTGTGCACCAGGAGAATGGAGATGGATCAGATCTAATAGATCTGAAATGACTACATATTGAATAATCTATTTATGGTTTGATAGATCTATGACTATGATTATATGATGTGTGTCTATTACAATGTATGCTGATATTCGGGCTTGACAGATGCTATGTTGTGAAACAAAGGTATGACTTGCTAATTATAGATTTGTAAGCAAGTTTGATTTAGAAATAATGTGTACATATGAAAATATTATTATGGGTAGTTGTGTATATATTTTATAGTATGGATAGATCTATACTGTTGGCTATGTGTTATATTCTTTCCACGACTAAGCACGCGTGGGGGGGTAAGAGGGGGGGCGATAGCCCCCCCTTTGCGTTGGGCACAATGGGGGGGTCACAGGGGGGGCGGTAACCCCCGCGAAAATTTTGGTTCCTTAATTTCCGGCGGGTAGTCCACGTTCATGGTTTTGTGCATGGTTTTGCACATGGTATTGGGGTACGATGGTTTTCGGCCCCTAGTACTTTTGTAGATCCGGTCAAGGGAACTACGGTTATGTTCTAATCCAGGGTTTATGGATTGGGGTTTATGTATGCTTCGGCATGTATATATATGTGTTGTAACACTAAAAGGAATATAATGAAAAATCAAGCTGGCCGTCCCGATTTGGGATCCAGGGGAAAATCTCTCGTGTTTATCTCTGCTTTATGTTTTATGCTCTTGCTATTGTTTATTTTCCGTTATAAGATTGTGTGTAGATAATTCCTGCTCAGGGTTAAAACCTACATTTGGTATCGCAGTTGTTTTGGCTTCAAGACGCTCACGCCGAGGGTTTTTTTCTCGGGCCCGTGGTAGACCCTGTTCAGTGGGAGATCTGTGGGATCGATTCTTGTGGTGAAAGAAGATGGCGAGCAGCAGGAAGATAGAGATTGAGAAGTTTAATGGTCAGAGTTTTGAGTTGTGGAAGCTCAAGATGGAGGATCTGCTGGTGGATAAAGATCAGTGGATCGCAGTAGATCCAGGTACTAAACCAACGGCAATGTCCGATGAAGACTAGAAGAAACTGGATCGGAAGGATAAGAGCACAATACGGTTGTGTGTCTTAGATTCAGTATTGTTGAATGTATCTGGGGAAGCTACGGCGAAGAAATTTTGGGAAAAACTTGGGACTTTTTACCAATCTAAGTCTTTGGTGAATAAGATGTTCCTGCGGAAAAAGCTATATAACCTGAGGATGAAGGATGGAGACTTGGTGATAGAGCATCTGAATGCTTTCAATACTGTGGTAAGTCAACTGTCATCTATTGATATTAAAATCTCAGATGAAGATAAGTGCATCAGTTTGTTGTGTTCTCTACCAGATTCATGGGATAGTCTGGTTATTGCAATAGGTAGCAATGCAACTACCTTGAATTTTGATGACATTGTCTCAGCCTTGCTATCGGAGGAAATGAGATGGAGAAGTATGGAGGGCCAGAATGAAGATGCCTTATATGTATGAGGAAGGTCCCAAAACAGAAACAAGAATAAGGTTTCGGGAAAAAGGGGAGATCTAAATCTAGAGGGAGATCTAAATCTCCCGGAAAGTTTGTAAAGGTGTATTGAAATGCGGAAAGGAAGGGCACCATAAAAAGGATTGCAGATCTAAAGCTCCTGAGAAAGGAAAGGGATCTGATGATGCTCCTTTTGCAGAGGAAAAAACCACCTCGAATGAAGGTGGGGATGTGTATTTGGCTTCTTCTTCAAATACACATGTAGATCATGAGTCATGGTTGACTGACTCAGGTGCATATTTTCACTTCACTCCCAATAGGGAGTGGTTCTACGAGTATGAAAAATATGATGGTGATGTCTTCCTAGGGGATGATAGGAAGGCCAGAATTGTCGGACGTGGAAAGGTCAAGCTGAAGCTATAAGGTGGAAGGATTAGAACACTTTGTGGTGTTCTACATATTCTTGCATTGGCTATAAATCTGATTTCTGTAATCAATATGGATGATGCAGGTGTAAAAACAATGTTCGAGAAAGATGTCTGCAAGATGGTTCGGGGAGCATTGGCGCTAATGCGGGGAGTCTGGGACTGTGAACCTCTGGGAAAGAAAGTCACAAGGTAGCACTGTTATTGATGGGTGTAATAGTTATGTGGTTCCTGAAAGTGGAGCGGAAAGCCTAGCTATCTCTGGAGAAAAGACCATGCTATGGCATCAAAGGCTTGGACATATTGGAGATAAGGGCCTTCGGATAATGCATAGAAATGGTATGGTAGAAGGTATGTCTAATTTCTCTCTGGATTTCAATTTCTATGAACATTGTGTATATGGGAAGCAGAATCGGGTGAGTTTTCCTTCTGGTGCTAAGAGGGCGAGCAAGATATTAGAGCTTGTGCAAAGTGATGTGTTTGGACCTGTGTCAGTTCCATCACTGGGAAAGTTTGTGTACTATGTTTCATTCATAGATGACTTCTCAAGGAATACATGGATATATTTCTTGAGGAAGAAATCTGAAGTCTTTGAAAAATTTAAAGAATTTAAGGCTCTAGTGGAAAACCAGACAGAGAAGAAGATAAAGGCACCGAGGATAGATAATGGTGGGGAGTTCTGCAAGAAGGAATTTGAAGAGTTCTGTAAGAAGTGTGGTATAGCACGGCAGAAGACTACTCCATACACACCTCAGCAAAATCGAGTTGTAGAAAGAATGAACAGAACAATGATGGAAAAGGCAAGAAGCATGCTCAGTGGTACCGGGTTAGGAAAATAATTTTGGGCAGAGGTATTGGAGATTGCATGTTACTTGGTTAACATATCCCCTTCATCAGCGTTGGAGGAGATGACTCCACATGAGGTATGGACTAGTGCGAAACCCTATCTTTCACATCTGAGGGTATTTGGATGTGATGCATATTTACATGTTCCAAAGTAAAAAGGACCAAGTTGTATAATAAATCTGAAAGGTGCATCTTTATTGGGTATAAGGATGGTTTAAAAGGTTACAAGCTTTGGAACCCGGAAACAAGGAAGGTTGTGTACAGCCAAGATGTGGTGTTTAGAGAGGTGAAATATGTTGTTAAACATGAAATCATACCAAAGGAACCTGAGAAGATAGAGTTTGAGCTAAAGGAGGATGAATCGGACTCTACAACAGAAGAAGATTCAGAAGATGAAGAGCCACAAACTCCATCTTTGAGAAGATCAGTTCGGGAAAGAAGGCAACCAGAAAGGTATAGTCCATCTGCTTTCTGTTCAGGTTTTTCCTTAACTATAACTGATGATGAACCCAGAACCGTCAAGGAGGCAGTAGATTCAGAGGATGGAAAACTCTCGAAGGAGGCCATGGTTGATGAAATGGCATCCTTGCACAAAAACGATGCATGGGATCTGGTGGAGTTGCTGGCTGGAAGGAAGCCCATCGGGAGCAAATGGGTGTTTAAAAAGAAGATGAATGTAGAAGGCAAGGTGGAGAAATACAAAGCTCGGTTGGTAGCAAAAGGTTATTCCCAGGTGCTAGGAATTGATTTTGGTGATATTTTTCTTCTGTTTCCAAGGTAGCTTCTATTAGATTACTTTTATCCATTGTTGTAGAATTTTATTTTGAGGTAGCACAAATGGATGTGAAGACAACATTTCTTCGTGGGGATCTGGACGAGGAGATATACATGAAGCAACCCGAAGGCTTTGTGGTGAAGGGTAAGAAATAGTTGTTATGCTGGTTAAAAAATTGTATGTATGAGTTAAAACAGTCACCAAGGATGTGGTATCAGAAATTTGATACATACATATGGGGACTTGGCTTCACCAGAAGCAAAGAAGATCATTGTGTGTATTTTAAATTAATTTGTGACCCTGTTATTCATTTGGTATTGTATGTGGATGATATGTTGTTGATTGGAAGTGACAAAGAAATTATCCAAGATTTGAAGACCCAACTGTTCTCCAAATTCGACATGAAGGATCTGGGTGCTGCAAACTATATTTTGGGCATGGAAATTAAGAGAGATTGGGCAAAGAGGAAGGTCTGGTTAAACTAGAGGAAGTATGTCAAGACTATATTACAGAGGTTCAATATGCAAGATAGTAAACCGGTGAATGTTCCTATTCTTGTAGGTGTAAAGCTGTCTGCTGAACAATGTCCCAAGACACAAGAAGAAGAGGAGTATATGTCCCATGTTCCATATGTAAGTGCAGTGGGTAGCCTAATGTATGCAATGGTCTATACTAGACCAGACATTGCACATGCAGTGTGAGTATTGAGCAGGTTTATGTCAAACCCAGGGAAGGAGCATTGGACAATAGTGAAGCGGGTTTTCAGATATTTACGTGGCACTAGCAATTATGGCTTTGTGCTACCAGGGAAGACCAGGATTGGTGCACTTGGATATTCGTGGTTTTGTTGATGCAGATCAATGGAGATCTGGACCAAAGAAGATCTACAAGTGGGTATGTGTTTATCCTATTTGGAGGCGCAGTCAGTTGGATGAGTAAAAGACAGTCTGTAGTGGCTCTTTCAACTACAGAGGCAGAATATATAGCAGCCACTCATGCAAGCAAGGAATCAGTTTGGTTGCAAAAATTGTGTTCAAGTATGGGGTTGGTACAGCAAGCTATAAGGATAGAATGTGATAGCCAAAGTGAAATTTTCTTGGCTAAGAACCCTGCTTATAATTCAAAGACAAAGTACATTGATGTTCAATATCACTTTGTTAGAGATATGGTTGAAGCTAAAAGGGTGTTGTTGGTAAAGGTGGACACTTTGAAGAATGTTGCAAATGCATTGACGAAGTCTGTGAGCACTCAGAAGTTCTCTTAGTGTAGAGAAACAATGGGTGTTGAAGAATTGGCCCAATGACTAAGCTCTCCTGTGGCCCCCTGTGGAAAGAAAAAAACAACAAGTGGGAGAATGTTGGGTATGTGTTATATCTTTCCACGACCAAGCACGTATGTGGGGGCGGTAGCCCCCCCTATTGGGGTCCGGGGCAGTGCCCTGATGAAACTTTTTGGTCTTTAATTTCCGGTGGGTAGTCCGCGTCCATGGTTTTGTGCATGGTTTTGCACATGGTTTTGGGGTACGATGGTTTTCGGCCCCTGGTATTTTTGTAGATCCGGTCAAGGGAACTACGGTTATGTTCTAATCCAAGGTTTATGGATTGGGGTTTATGTATGCTTCGACATGTATATATATGTGTGTTGTAACACTAAAAGGAATATAATGAAAAATCAAGTTGGTCGTCCCGATTTGGGATCCAGGGGAAAATCTCTGTGTTTATCTGTTTTATGTTTTATGCTCTCACTATTGTTTATTTTCTATTATAAGATTCGTGTGTAGATAATTTATGTTCAAGGTTAAAACCTACATATACGTGGGTGTCAATTATGAAATACACTTACATACACATAAGTTATTCATAACTGTCGCGTGCATATGCTAGGGTTTTGCAGTATGAGCTAATGATAATGGTTGATTTATTTTGTTATGTTTTTTGTTGTATTTCAATGATGTCCCTTTCATGATAATTTACATGTGACAATTTTGGTTGGTTTAATTGTTTATGGAATGATATGTTGACTAGAGATGATGGTATAAAGTGATGATCTATATGTGGTTCAGAGATATGTGAAGGGGCATGCATGCGTTTAAGTGATTTTTTTAGTAGTGTAGTGATTCAGATTAAGGGTTCAATGTTTTAAAATTTGCACATAATTCCTCTCAAGGATAAGCACATACATATGCGAGTTTGACTCAAAATAGTAGCATATATATTATGACATGTGAATAGTCAGGGTTTGCAGTGAAAAAATCTGGTTTCTGCGATCAAAATTATGTGGTCTAGTATTTTGATGAATGGGTATGTACTGATATGACTTGGTTATTTCAATGATTGATTTGGTGATTCAATTGGTTTAGTGATTAAGTGGCATAATACCATGTTTGGTTTCAGTATTGTTATTTGGTATTGATCTTAAATGATGGTAGTGATCTTGGTTTGAAAATATGTGAAAAGTGGCCTACAAGTTTGATGATTTGAGTCAGGTGGATCTAGTATGAAATATTATGAAACGTGGTCCATAGAGGTGTTGAGGGTTGGAGCCTTCAGTGATGGATTCGAACCTTCCTTCTAGTGGTAGCTGGTAAATCTGATCAAGGGGTAGGAGCTCCCTTCTAGTGGGTGTCATTAAACAAGATCAAGGGGTTGGAGCTCTCTTCCACTGGGTGCTAGAGAACGAGAGAAGGTTGTAGCCTTCTGCAAGTGGGTGCCTGCATACTGGTATTAGTCTGTGCCAATATAATATTGTAATATTTGTTTCTTTATAATAAAAGAAGAATAAATAGATGACAATTGTGGTGGTTTTATTCCACATTCAGTATCCACCTAAAAATACTGGTTTTCATGTGTATTGATGTGATTCTTATGTGTGATGGTTTATTCTATTCTTACTACTCTTAGTTATTGTTTCTTTAATAACTAATGAAATATTGATGCACTAGTTCAAGTTAAACATATTATGAATTAAATGAAAAGATAATTAATTGGATATACACTACGTGTCTTCATCACAGTCGTGTACATACAATGGTTTATTTCATTACACTAGAGTACATAAATTGAAAGGTTTAATTAGGTTTTAAAATACTAATTCACCCCCCCCTCCCCTCTGAGTATTTTTCCCAACAAGGTTGCAAGGATATAATGATTTAGATTAGCCTAAAGGTGTAGAGGATAGAAAGACAACCTTGTGGTGTTTCTTTAGATTGGGATCAAATATGACTTCTTGGTTTATTAAGAAGCATTCTTCTGTCACACTCAATATCGAAAAGGCATAATATATCACAACTAGTGTTGAAAGTTGTGAAATAGTGTGGATTTGGAAGCTTCTTGCAAGAATATTTGATCATGTCACTTCATGTGAGACATGGTGCGGAAGGAAGTAGTGAAGCTTGAATACATATCCACAAACAAGAAAACTATGGACAGTCTCACTGAGCTTCTTTGTAGAGTGAAGTTTGTATAATTTAGAGATAAGCTTGGCGTGATGCAGAATATATCCCTATTTAAGAGGGAGATTTGATGTCTTTGCAAGATCAAGAAAACCATCTCTTGAGAATTTATAAAAACTAGTATGGGTCATATTTATCTCACTAGGAGGATATGGATAAATTCACTTGAGTAGCCATTAAGGAATTTGGCTGGTTTATGTTAATTTAACTAAGGGTGAATAGCCTAGGGAAATTGAAATATTGGACGGATCTTCTCCTGAGAAGCTAGAAGGACATGGTTGGGTCATGCCAATTTGACCAGAGAAGATAAATGAAGTTCACCTAAGAATCCATAAAGGAGTTTGGCTAGGCCATGTTTATTTGGACAGGGATTATGGTCTAATGGTATATCCTTTCTTAATAATCCATGAAGAAATTTTGTTTGGTCATGTTGATTTGACCAGAGGAGATTGATACATTTACCTAAGGATCCACAAAGGAATTTGGTTGGGCCATGTCAATTTGGCCAGGGGTAAATATCCTAGGATTTTGGCATTTCCTACTCTAGGATGGATTGATATATTGACATGCATCAACATATAAATCTCATGAACCTTTTTGATGGAGGAGAAATTTCAACTAAGGGGAAAATTTGTTATAAGTAAGGAGAATATCGCCCTCACTAAGAGGGAGTGTTGATATTTTTGTAGCATTGGGAGGTATTCCTGCATGCCAAATAGGTCTCTAAGTTGGCCTAGGTAAATTAAAAAAAAAATTCTTTCTTGGGGCACCAAGTCAGCCCAATTCATGAAAGGTTGTGTCCCTTGGGTGAAATTTCCCCATTTGACTAGTATAGAAAGATGACATGGCATCTCATCCCCCCCCCTCCCACCCCCCACACACAAGTGAGTTTCTTCTTCATGTTTTTGATATGTCTTAGATAACTGTACATGTGGAAAAAACGAGGATGAGTTCATTATTTGACCAAGTTATTTTCTCTCTCTATTTGACCAAATTTGACCCAAGCTCACTGAACTGTTTTGGGCCACGTTTGACTAGAATTGACCAAGTTGTAAGAAGGTTTCACAT
The DNA here is from genome assembly GCA_034641835.2 of Pinus albicaulis. Classification (NCBI taxonomy): domain Eukaryota; kingdom Viridiplantae; phylum Streptophyta; class Pinopsida; order Pinales; family Pinaceae; genus Pinus; species Pinus albicaulis. The sequence goes on along the minus strand of CM076578.1, from coordinate 1,885,636,902 downwards.
GAATAGTAATTTGAATTTTATTATGCTATAAGGGGGTTGTAGGATTAACATCAAGGAAAATTTTTGACTATAAGGTTGAATTTGACCATAAGCTATCTCTTTGCCCAAAATTGACTTTTGGTTGTTTTGGTTGGTTTGAAAAGCATTGAATTGCTAGAGTTTGACTAGGTTTGACTGATATTTGTTACTTGGATATTAGCACATATTTATAAATAAATTGGATTTGTAAACCTTTTTAAAGAATAATTTATCCTAAATAAAATTTGGTTTTTTTCCCAAGGTTGGGTTTCCCATGGTAAAAACGATGTCTTTACAATGCATGGTTGTCCTTTTGTGATATTTATTGTTTCAACTGCATTTATTATTGATATATTATGAATTGTAATTTCTCAATGATATCAATGGCATAAGAATATTGTGTGGAAAATCATTAGGAAGTAATTATCTAGTAGAAAGTAAAATTCTACTATTTACCTTGTAGAAAATTCAACATTGTATTAGAGCATTGTTGAAAAGTAGCCATTGAAATTAGCCTAAGAGACAAGTTTTCAACATTTTAATTAGCTTTTGGATCTCTTTCCAAAATGGCACAAAGTCTCATAGTTAAAGATAGGTTTGATGGTTCCATCAACTTGATTTCTTGGAATGCCACTCCTTATCTTGGAAGAGAATGAGCTTCATAATCATGTGGAGAAAGTCATTCCAAAGTCAGAGGGAGTTGAGGAGAAATCCAAGTATAAAAATAATGAATTCAAGGCTAAGATAATCTTGGTAGATTTTATAAAGGACCACTTGATTCCACATATTTCTACATTGAATAACACCAAGGAATTATATCACACTTTAGTATGGTTGCTTGAAAGAAAAAACACTAAAAAATAGTTAACATTGAGAGATAATATTTGTAATATCATGATGACTAGATCAAATTACGTAGTGTCTTATATTATGAGAGTTTCCCATATTTTAGATGAGCTTGTAGCCAGTGGAGACACCATTGAATATACACAACTTGCTATAATATCTCTAAATGGATTTCCTTTCTCATGGGAGCCATTTATTTATGTAATTTGTGCATGAGAATAACTACCCATATTTGATAATTTATGGACTGATTACATCCAAGATGAGGCCAAATTTTTGTCTGAGAATAGCTTGTAGAATCCATAAGATGATGACATACAAGTCCTTGCATCTCATACAAGGAAAGGAAAATGAAGAAGAAAATTTGGAATGTTTTATTAAAAGAATGCAGGCAGAAGACTTGATCTTTTTCAGGATCAAAAGAAGGATATGTCGAAGTTCAAGTACTTCAATTTTCATAATTTTGGAAATTATGCCTCCCTGTATTTTGATAAGAAAAGGAAGCAAAAGTAGCATGCATCAAAAACCAATTTTGATGATGACAATGATGAGCATCCACCTCATAATAAGACAAATGAAATATTCATTTAGGATCTACTACCCATAATGTTTGTGGACAATTGTGCCTCTAGGCACATGAAGGGTTTCTCAGTTTATCTTACATATTTTTGAGAGACAGAGTTGACAATCCTAAAAAATTTATTCCTTCGATAATCAATATATATATATATATATATATATATATATATATATATATATACTTAATTTTACTGGTTATTATTATTATTATTATTATTATTTCAGCCTCATTTCCTTTTATTTTGCTTAGTTATATTTTTTTCTTCCATGGCCTGTTGAGTGGAATTTTACATAAAGGAAGAATTGTGGAGATTTCCAATGGAATGATTCATGCAGTGGATGGAAACATCGATAAGTACAAAGAAAATTTTGTGGCAAAATAGTTCTCCGGGAAGAGGAAGTGGACTATGAGGGTATTTTTTCTCTATTTGTTGGATGGTTAGGTTATTATATGGCATAAGAGCTCAAGCATAGACTCAACAAGAGTGATTGATGTTTGAGAAGGAGGATTGTAAAAATTCCTAGGACATCTGGGATCATGCATAATTACCATAAGAACTTCCAATTTATAGGAAGGTTACATTCTAGTAGAATGAAAGGAGTGACCTTCCAAGAGGATGGCATGGGTTGATATTTTCAGACTAGATGCTTAAAGATGGGAGGTCTCTTGGGTAAATATGCCTTCTATGAGGGGACCATTCTAGATAGTCAAGTATGCTTCAGTAAAAAAGGGAGCAACAACGACAGGAGTATTTGTTTCAATGATAAAGGGAGTACCAAAGATTTCCACATAAGGATTTTCTTTAGTGTCAGAGAGAGAACCTAGTAAGGGTGACAAGAAAGTGGTTGTGGTTATGGGTTTAATGAATTAAACTCCAATTTATGGTTGATTAAAGAAACACAATGAAGCATGTGTTGAGGTAACTATATGGTACAATTGGATGAAAGGATATACTAATTTAGACTAGGCTAGGAGTGTTAAGGATAGAAATAGAACCTTGGTTTTTTGCTTCAACTTGGGATTAGCTATGATTTCTTGCTTTAGCAAGAAGTAGACATCTATCACACTTAGTACAATAGAGATGGAGTATATCATAGCCAGTGTCACAAGTCATGAATAAGTGTAGCTTCTAAATATTCTTGTAGGACTCTTTGATTAGGTCATTTCATCTGAAACAGGTGTAGAAGGGAGAGCTGAAGCTCAAGTACATATCCACGGATGAGAAAATTGCAGAAATTATCACCAAGATTTTGTCTAGAGAGAAATTTGTATATGTTAGATACAAGCTTGTAATGATGAATGTATCCCTCATTGAGAGAGAGTGTTTATGTCTTTACGGGATCAGGTATACAATCTCCCAAGAAGTAAGAAGGACTTGGCTAGTGTTGATCCAATTAATTGTTCCTAAAGGACCAACTAGCTATTACACATTATATTTCCAACTTGAGGTATCATATTTATATTTAAAGGTTATCCGCAAATTTTATGCAAGAGAAATGTTGGTATAAATAGTCACTATTATTCTAACAGAAACTGAAACTTCAATGATAAAGGAACCAACCCATCACAAAAATAAGAACTTATAGTTATAAATAAACCAAACCATTCAAAGCATCAAATGCTAGATACTTTTTGAAGGAAACAACAAAGAAATATTATCAAACACTTGGTTGTCACCTAAAGAATAAAAACTATAAAATGAGAGAAAAACACTATAGAAATGTATTTAAGTAAAAAAAATAATGATCTCCAAAAAACATCGATCCTAACTGAATTAGCTAAAGTAAATACACTTTGCAACAACCAAATATAATTTCTATTTAAAACAGAACATGTGATTTGAAAATTAATTAACTAAATAAAAATTGTAAATTGAAAAATATTAAGTGAATAAATAATTGAAGCGAAATAATCAGAATGTGGATTTAATGATAGGAATGAAGAAAATGTTGCTTCTAGGATTGGGCCCAAATCACCAAAATCGAAATTTCTTCTAAAAGAAGTCAACACAAAAAATTAACTCTGGATAATAAAATCTTTCATTGAATTAGAGAAGATTGTTTAGAATCAATTTCTTCTTAGGTTCACAACTTATGTCAAAAATATTGTAGCTGAGCAACCTCTCCCGAGGCTCAATTCCTCAACTTTAAACTATAACTATAGAATATAAGAATAGTAAATCTATTTTCAATAAAGAGAAATATATAGAATCTAAATATTATCAGGAAGCTCATTTTAAGTTACAATAAATCTTAATATTTCCAATGACCAAGTCAAAAGAATTTCTCCAAACATTAATCGAAAACATCAAGCTATCCAATCTTCTATGGTCAATCCAAGGAGCAACATCAATTTCTAACTCATCGATAGATTCTTGTTCAAAATAAGGATCCAATTGTGAGTAAATAATTCTTTTGTGATCGATTCAGTTCTGATCCGGATTTATGCAGGAACGCAACAGAATAAACATATAGACATAAAGACAGAGATGCAGCAGAAATAACACTTCATTTCATTAATATCAAAGAACTGAAATTTGCTTACAGACAGAATGGAAATAAAACTAGCTAGGGCGCTGGTAGCTATCTCTGAGAAGAGATGTGGCGGCTACAGGCCTCTGAACTGATTTACAATGAGGCTCGAGGGCCTATTTATTATTTAGAAACAATGGGAAATCCTAAACAGCCAAAACCCTAACCCTAGGAGATGAAGCGCCAAAACTATGGGCCCCGTTTGGGTAAATTGGTGTTTCAACTTCCCAGGGGCGTAACTTTGGCATACGATCTCCATTTGACGCGTACCATACATCGTTAGAAAGATCTATCCGAGGACTACAAATTTGGAATGGGAAACATTGGTCCATAGACCCATGTTGCCCTCCGTTTTCCCAAAAAACGTCGTTTAGGGCCTCAAAACGGCTCCGGAAGTTTAGGACCCGAAAAACTGCTAAAAATAGTAAACTGGGCCGAAACTGAAAAACTGAAATAGACAATGGTGGGGCCCCAAGTGGAATAGGCGGGTGACCACCAATATCCACCTGGATCATTCCTCCCCCCTTAGGAAGCAATGGTCCCCATTGCGTTAAGTTCCTCCATGAGATGAGGAAATTTCTGCCGAACTTGGTCCCTGGTGAACCACTTTCCTTGGTGCAGGAGTTGGCCAGCTTTGACAACCCGATATAGTTGGATCTTCTGCTGGCGAGTGTTCTTGATTTGCATGTCCATGATGCAATCTGTGGTGGCCTGTTCCATGCAGTCTGGATTTAACTCAGTTGGTGTGAGTTGTTCCGCAATGTCCGAGGTGTCCAGTAGAGGTGGGAAGTAAGGACGAAGGCGATCCACATTGAAGACTGGGTGCAGACCAAGGAATGGTGGAATACTGAGCTCAAATGCATTGTTCCCTACAGCCTTGGTGATGGTGTACGGCCCGTATCGGAGCGGGCGAAGTTTGCAGTGGGGTCCAGTGAGGCGCTCCTTCCGCAAATGTAGCCATACTTTGTCACCCACCTGGAAGTTGTGTGGCACCCGGTGTTGATCATGGCGTTGCTTGTACTTGGCATTGGCTCTGTCCAATATATCATGAACCTGTTGGCGGATGTGTTGAATGCGCTCGATGAAGCTACTGGCTTTGTCAACTTCAGGTTGGACATGAGCTGAATTGGCCTGAGCAGCTACAAATGGCATGGCTATGTCAATGGGGCATAGTGGCTGGAATCCCAAGCCCACCTGAAAGGGGCTATGGCCGATTGAACTGTGGAGAGCCCGATTATAACTATGTTGTACATAAGGGAGGCTCTCGTCCCATGTGCGTGGATGCTTTGAATTGTACATGCGCAGAATGTGTACAATCATTCCGTTGACGACCTCTGTCTGGCCATCTGTTTGGGGATGGAAAGCTGTGGACTTGGTGAGCTTGGTATCCAACATCGACCAGAGGCTGGACCAAAATGTGCCGAGGAACCTGCTATCCCGATCTGATATGATAGACTGTGGGATCCCAAAGTGCACCCACACTCGTTCAAAGAAGAGTTTAGCAGTGGCTTCTGCTGTGATATTCTTCTTGGAGGCCGCCATAATGGCCATCTTCGAGAATCTGTCGACGACCACAAAAACACAGTCATTTCCCTGCTTAGTAGAAGGCAGGCCCGACATGTAATCCATGGAGATGGATTCCCAAGGTCGACTAGGGGTAGGTAGAGGAGTGTATAGGCCTTGCTTCTTGATGGTCGGTTTGGCAATGGCACAAGCAGTGCAGGATCTGATGTGCTTCTCGACATCCTTTCGAAGGTTCGGCCAATAGAAATACTTCTGCAGGATTGCTACTGTTTTCTCGACTCCGAAATGCCCAGCGACTCGACTGTAGTGTGCTTCCCATATCATCTTGGCACGCTCGCTTGAAGGAACACAAAGGTGTCCCATGTGACATAAAAGTGCATCTTGGAGGTGAAAATTTGAAACTTGCGTACCCCCCAAGAGTGCCTTGTAAGTTTGGCCGAATTCTGGGTCACTCTCATAGAGAAGCGGCCAATCAGAAGTCTCGTGCCCACAAGAGTTGAGCACAATGGTGAGCGCCACGATCGGTGGTCGGCTGAGGCAGTCTGCAACATGATTGGTGCTACCCTTCTTATACTTTATGTTCAAATGAAACTGTTGCAGATATGTAGACCACTTCTGATGGAGATCATTCTGCAACTTCCCTTGTGTCTGTATGAACTGAAGGGGCCTGTGGTCTGTGTGGATGATTATTTCCTTCCCCAAAATGTAATGCTTCCATTGTCGACAAGCTTGCACAATGGAGTACATTTCTTTGTCATATGTGGGGTACTTGCGAACTGTGTCAGACAATGTCTCACTGTGAAATGCCAATGGATGTCCCTGTTGAGTAAGAACTGCCCCAATAGCATAGTCAGAGGCATCTGTCTCGATCTCAAATGGCTGTTGCAAGTCTGGTAAAGTGAGCACCGGCATAACAGGCGGTTTTTCGCCCGTGAACGCCTTCGTTGAGGTTCTCGAATAGGTCGGGCCTCTCTCGCTCCTCCCTTGGTGACTTGACTAAGGGCCAAGTGATATGAGAGAATCCCAACACGAATCTACGGTAGAAATTAGCAAGACCCAGAAAGCTGCGAAGCTCTGTTATAGTGGTTGGGGCTGGCCAATCCCGAATGACTTGGATCTTGGCTGGATCCACATTCACCCCCCTTTCATCAATAATGTATCCCAGATACTGAACCCGGGTCATGCCAAACGTGCACTTCTCCAAATTGGCACACAACTTGTGTTGCCGCAGTGTTTGGAGGACCTGTCGCATGTGGTGAAGGTGCTCTTCCCAATTCTTGCTGAAGATCAGAATGTCATCCATGTACACCACTACAAATGAGTTGGTGAATGGCTACAAGATGTCGTCCATCATCCTCATGAAGGTTGTGGGAGCATTCGTCAACCCGAAAGGCATGACCAGCCATTCGAAAAGGCCCTCCTTGGCTTTGAAGGCAATTTTCCACACATCAGAGGGTTCAATTGTTACTTGATGATACCCAAACTTCAAGTCGATCTTGCTAAAATATTCCGCCCCTTTGAGTTGGTCCAGAAGGTCATCAATCCGTGGGATCAGGATACCTATTATGGAAAATGATCTTGTTCAGCGCCTGATAGTCAATACATAGTCTCCAAGTCCCATCCTTCTTCTGTACCAACACGATCAGACTCCCACAAGGCGATGAACTTGGCCAGATGTGACCTTTCTACAACAGCTCCTGAATGTTGATTTCATCGTTCTCCGTAATAGAGTGCCGATAGATCGGTCCATTGGGTAGCGGCGCACCTGGGGTCAGATCAATCGGGTGCTTGACCTGACAGTGTAGAGGAACCCCTGTGGGTGAGGTGAAGATGTCCCCATACTCATCCACAACCTTATCCATTTGTTGTTGTTGCGCAGAGGAGCCCTGTTTGGAGGTTGTGGCTGTCAGCCTTCTTCGCTTCAAGGACTTTCATCGTAGAAAACGAATTTCCTGTTTGGGAAACAGAGCTACTACATTGTTTTGCAAAAAGAACTAAAGAGATAGCGCAGAGGTGGTACCCTCCGTATCCCGTACAACTTATTTCTAAAGTAACAATAACAAAGACGAGGCAAAAGGCGAGGCCGAGACTCATACAAAGCATGCGCTTCCACAAGTATGGTTGTCCTAATGATACATCAGAAACATCAATAGGAGTAACGTCACATAATACCTCATCCATGAAGGGCTTGATGCTATAGGGAAGGCGACATTGCTAGCTGACGCGAAGATCTTGTCCTTGGTGAAGCCACCCAATGGTGTATGGATGTGGGTGATCTGTGGTCGGCAAGCCCAACCGCTTCACGACGTTTACTGAAATGAGGTTCTTTTGGCTCCCATTGTCGATAATGAACTGTATTGGGGAGCCCTTTACCCACATCTGGGAGTGGAAGATACGTTCCTCCTCCTCCGGATCTTCCGGTTCCTCCTTTTGACCTTGGCAAAGGGTTTTAAAGGGGCGCTGGGCCCGCATCAATAATCTGTTTCCCTTTTTCATTCGCCTTTTTAGGTTCTGATTCGGAGTCAGAGCATGCATCTAACTCAGAAGCCCTCATCTCGGCCACTAGCGACTGCTTGGCCCGACACTCACTTGTGTTGTGAGTGGAGCTCTTATGGAACCCACACCACTTTCCCGTGTCCTTCTTTGGTTTTGCGGTGCTGTTCTTTTCTTGTGGCTTCGATGAGTTGTCTTTAGCCGCCATGCCTTGGCTCGGTCCTTTGTTCTGCGGTTTGGAATCACCTTTCCCTTGCTTTTGATTCGCAGATCCAAAGTCTCGCTTCTTCTGCTTGAATTTCTGCTCAATCTTGGCAGCATACCGGTATGCCGTACCAAGCGAGGAGATGTCGAAGAACTCCATTTCCTCCTGAATGTATCTGTGCAGACAGCTGCGATACTTTAGCACCAAATGTTTCTCTGAATCTTTGATACCCAACTTTGTGCGTAGGGTATGGAACAGATTCGTCAGCTCGTGCACATCTTGATCCCTTTGTTGTCGTAGCGTGGTCCATTGTATGTACTTGTCCTCATAGCTCCCCACGAGATAGTACTGTTCCTTGACGGCGTCTCGGAAAGAATTCCAAGTTGGTACGGCCGAGAACAGAGAGGGTTCTGTCTGGTCCTTGTTCTCACAGTAGGTTTCCCACCAGTCCTTAACATGGGGGGTAGCTTTGAGGAGTGCAAAAATAATCTTCTCCCGGTCCGAAAAGTCATGAACCGAGAAATATCCTTCTAACAGATTCAACCATCTATCTACGGCATCTGCGTCTATTTGACCCTCAAATATGGGAATGTCAAAATTTACTCGTACCTTAAAAGGAGTCGCGCCTCCAGAGTGGCTGCTGGATGCAGATGCGCCGCCGGTGGGTAGCCGTTGAAGGATCTGAGCAAAGTTATCCATCATCACGTTCCTTTGTCTTTCAAGGGCCTCCTCGAGCAATATTTTGATAGGATCTCCTGCTCCCTCATCTTTCTTTTCGTCCCCCATGGGCGTCCGTCGAGGTTTGCGAGGCCGATCTTGCAAAGGTTCCACCAGATCAAGCCCTAGCTCCTTATACCCCGACCTCGTTGGGGACATGCAAAGAAGGATCGAGAAAAAGCAGACCGCTCTGATACCACTGATCCGGATTTATGCAGGAACGCAACAGAATAAACATATAACCATAAATACAGAGATGCGGCGGAAATAACACTTCATTTCATTAATATCAAAGAACTGAAATTTGCTTACAGACAGAATGGAAATAAAACTAGCTAGGGCGCTGGTAGCTATCTCTGAGAAGAGATGTGGTGGCTACAGGCCTCTGAAATGAGTTACAATGAGGCTTGAGGGCCTATTTATTATTTAGAAACAATGGGAAATCCTAAACGGCCAAAACCCTAACCCTAGGAGATGAAGCGCCAAAACTATGGGCCCCGTTTGGGTAAATTGGTGTTTCAACTTCCCAGGGGCGTAACTTTGGCATACGATCTCCGTTTGACGCATACCATACCTCGTTAGAAAGATCTATCCGAGGACTGCAAATTTGGAAGGAGCAACATCGGTCCATGGACCCATGTTGCTCTCCGTTTTCCCAAAAAACGTCGTTTAGGGCCTCAAAACGGCTCCGGAAGTTTAGGACCCGAAAAACTGCTAAAAATAGTAAACTGTGCCGAAACTGAAAAACTGAAATAGACAATGGTGGGGCCCCAAGTGGAATAGGTGGGTGACCACCAATATCCACCTGGATCAAGTTCACAAAGGAAATAAAATAATATAGATACATTAACTTCTTCTAGAATCCATATTACATAGATTATCATATCCTATATGGAAGAAATACCTAGAAAAATAATACAAGAAATAAGAAATAGGGTAAGGAAATTATAAAAAATATGCGGCCTAATATCACCCCCAACTGATCTTTTTTCATGACGTCATGCAAACAACTGATTAACATGCAAGGTAGTTAAGGAGTATGCTTCATAAGACTCTTCTTCTCTATGTTTGAATTGATTCCTACTTCTGAGTTCCTAAAAGGCCACATACTTACCTGCCTTTGATAAATCATAGTCAAATTTATAATAACACTGGGGGAACTATATCATGGGGCATTTGTGCCTGAACCCTATCTAATTGATACCTTATTCCAATACTAGGTGGACATAGTCTTGTACTGTAGTCATGAAATACTAAAAATTATGGAAGCCAAAGGGTTCTCCGTTTTTTATTTCATTAGATGATGCCTTCCATCTCACTTTGGCTCTGTGAGGATCCTCATATTTGACACATTCTGGGTATTCCAAACATGAATGAAAGACATTATTGTGAATTTATGCAAGCTTAGAAGAAACACTAGGTTTTTCTATGAAGATACCATGATGAATAAGTGTACAAAAAGGGTTTTGGGGCTCTCCCCTGACCCAAAGATAAATACCATTCTCTCTCCTCTAGAAGTTGTGTTACGATTTTTCCCATTTCACCTGGTTTCAGGAAAATGATATGAAGTCCTAGAACTGAATATCTCCAATAAATGGAACATGATTCTCATTCACATGTTCCTCCAAAAAGAAATTTTGAATATATAGTTCACACAAAAGGTACTTTGTGTGCTCATCATGTTTATGGAAAGTAGTGACAAAATCCATGACATCTTTTAACTCATGTGGTTTCCCATACTGTACAACTTTGATTTTGAGAAACAAATCACTCAAGTAGAAACAAGGCATAATTTTGGCCTGTGGACCTACATGGAAAGGCATCTAAATAAATGGAGTAGATTTTCTTTGTTTTCTCTATAGAATTATTAAGTCAATCCTTTAAATCCCGTATTTTCTACTAAAATTTTCTTGGTTGTGCATAAGTTTAATCTTTTGTTGATTTCAGTTCCCTAAATCATTGAAGAAATTCATGGCGTTCCTTCTAAGGCACCACTTCTCTCAGGTATCTCACTATAGTATCCTGTTGTCTCTCCATTTTTTATTCAAGACTTTAATGGTAGCCTATACAATTAATAGATTATAAAGAGATACAACCTTTTTTTTCACTCCTATTTCAATAAGGACAGATGGTGAATCTGTATGAGTTTCTGCTTTGATGAGAATAGAAGGAACATCAATAATTTGTGTATTAGAATCGGTCTGAGTTCCTAAATCAATAGAAACAAGGGAAAAATATGGTTGGACACATACTTCAATGGAGATAGATGTGAGGTTAGTCTAGGTTTGATTCTCCTAGGTTTCTATCTTCCTTTCAACCTTCTTCACATGACCCTTATGAGGCTAATCACTTCCCTGTAGTTGTTTTTTCAGTTTTCATACATTCCTTTGAAATCTCTTGTTTTATTTTATTAATATATCAAATTCCTTATGGCCCTTGCCTTTTTATTTGTCTCTCACAACTCTAGTGCTTCTAGGATTTTGAACAATTTTTTTAGCGAAAACTTCTAGGGAAAAAGGAGAGAAAACAAAAATTATCACCTCGGGCTTTCCAACAATAACCTCCTGAGTAGATTCAACTGTAAAATGGCCAATAAATGAATTTTTGACTTCCATTGGTATTGTATCAGTTACAGGTTTCAATAATTCATCGACAAGAGGATCAATCTTAGATCCAATTGGAAATACAACATTTTCATCTCATCCTTCACTAACACAATTGCTCACTTGTACCTGTATGCTTTTTGCCATTGCTACACCATTATCCAAATTCTTTGTGAATTCCCATGATATTTTGTTATCAAAGCCATGCGATTGTCTGAAATATTCTAACCATCCTTCCTAGTCCAAAATGTTGTGCACCTGTTCTATGGCATGTAATTGAAGGAATTCATAACGCACTAAATGGCCACCCATTGTCGACTATTCAACAAGAAACAATTTTGCAGTTGGAAACAACATAATTCAAAATATAATATTACTACACAAAATATAGGGACTCAACAACCATAACATGCAATGATATATATATATATATATATATATATATATATATATATATATATATATATTAATTTGAGTAAAAATTCATGTATTAGTGCCTCCTTACCCCCCAATAGAGTTAAATTTCCTCCACAACCATTAGTCAAAATTTTAATAGGTTGGAAGATTTGGCACTGTTAAGAGATAAGGTGGTATTAATTAGGTGTGGTAGGAGGACCATCAGAAATAAAAATGGATGATGAGGAATATATGTGGCACTGGAGAAAATCATTAAGCCATTTATTAATCATGAGGTGTAATGATGAGGTTTATTATTATAACACGTGGAGTATGAGAGTGAAGTAAATGCATGCAAGGATTTTTAGGAACGATAGATGGGTGGAAAATATATTAGCCTAAGGAGTATCGTTAGAGAGAAAAAATAGAAGAAATTTATTACAATACTGAATTTCTAAAAAAGTTATATCCCTGATATGTAGAATTATAATTAGTTTCTCATGATCAACTAGCATCACCAGTTTGTAAGATGCTTTTATAAAGTTCCATAATAAATCTAATGATCTCCCTTTACTAATTTTAAGGAGACAAAATAGCCAACTTAAATTGTAATATTTAAATTTACTTTAATGCCATAGGCATGTCCTCTGCTGGCAATAGACATCCATAGCCTCAACAAGGTTTCCTTTTGACCCATTGATATGTTAGTATCCCATTTCTAGGAAATATTCATAACTCTTTTTAAAAAAAATTATGAAACATCTATAGAAGGTGTTAGCTTAAGGGGTCCTGACCCATGTTCGAAGGTTAAGGTTTTCCAACAAACCCCTATACTACTGGCCCTTTTGGCAGTGACCTACTTGCGCAGGCCAAAGTCTCACCTGAAGTAGTATGGGAGGGTGCTAGAACTAGGTTTCCGCACCCTGAGAGAGAGCAGGTTAGTCAAGAAGATCTGAGTTCGCAACCTAACAGGTTCACACAGGTCTATTCGTAGGCTTTCATAGTATATTCAGTTAGTAATCACACCAAATCTATTCAGATTTATTCGATACCTTCGCATCCACGTGCTTAACAGATATTATGATATCATAAAACACAGCCCATAAACAAATGTACTCTTAGCTAAATAGAAACCATCACAGAACCCTTATACTTGCAGCTAATGCAGATCACAGATACACATATGCATAACACAGATATAATTGCAACATAAGCAGATAACATAAATGTATTCATAGCTCTAAACAAATTCGAAAGGTTCACATCAATAATAACACAATAGATCTAGATCACATAGAGATACTTCAACTATATCTGCATATATTATCATTCAAACCCGGTTACAATCTAACACAGCCTACGCACATAGCCAACAGGGTCTACACACAGCAAGACTAAGGATCTCCATGCACACAGCCAGATGGAATCCTTACCTAAACAACCCAAAAAAGACCTAACAATTCGCACTTAGCATCAGACTTAATTCTTGCTTACCTCTAGACTCAAAATTTTCATTTATTTATAATGACTTAGTCTACGCTTTCTCGTGGTCCACAAACCATGGTTTGTGGACTCTAGGTCTACCCTTGACTCATTACAATGCGTTCGGGGCTTTGACCCACCCCAAAACCCCTGCATTAGACTAATTAATACCAAAAATATATAAAATTGTACAAAATTCACAGCTTTAAGGGACCTTGTTCCAAAAGTACCCCAACACAATATTGTGACTCGTCCTGAGTCACTGCGGTCGTGGGTTCTCCATATTTTCCTATAGCTTCTTGATGGCATCCACGAGTGGGGGCATCACTACTTCACTTTGCACAACAACATTATGGGCTATCTCCACCAACTTCTACAAAGTAGGGCATTCCGTAGCAGTGGTGACACTGTCCATAGTTTGGTTTAGGTGCTTTACTATGACATCAACATCCTAGGACAACTTGAGGGCCTCATCTGCCCATGGCTTCAGGTGATCACTCAATTACTTCTTCCTCTTTCAAAGAGCCTCCATGTCATCTCTGATCACATGGCTAGTGTGCAGTCAGGCCAATCACTGAGCAAGGACAAAAGTGGTTAATGTAGCTTCCATCTGGTCAAACTCTTCTTCCTTATGGTGCAACTCTTCGTTGATTTCACACAGGAGAGGGTCACATTGCACCTTGGTCCATAGTTGCATCATTGTTTCCAACAATTGGACACCCTAAGAAATTTGACATGTAATCATGTTTGTGGCCTTTGTAACCAGCGTAGCTCACTAGGCCCTTACCTCCGGTGGTGTCTCTGGCTACAACTTGGCCTACAAGTCAGTGATCTATTGTTCCATCTGCGCCTTGACCGCCTAGATCTCGATCCTTGAGGCTCTTAGTGCTGCGACCAACTCCTCAATCTTGGGCTAGGGGGTGGCAGTAGCCGGGATGTCTTCGGTAATGTACACACATAACCTACTAATTAGGTGCTCAAGCTCTGTCTACTCCACGGCGATGAGGGTACAGTCAACCTGTGCCTGAGATGCCTCCAATGTCTTTTCTTCAATTATCTGCTCAGTTGTACTGAGCTGCTGATGAACTTGATGATCTCTGTGGTGAATTTCTTCAAACAAGGACTCGTGAAGAAGCTACAACAGTTCATGTGGTAGGAAAGTGAGATCCAAATGTACCTCCACGCAGGCCTGGAATTACACTCCTAAGTCATGTGGATTCAGTGTGAGGGTTGTGCCAGGTAGAAGGCAAAGGTGAATTTCAAGCATACTGATCACTAAAATGCTTGTGGCTGGGGCTGTTATGACCTAGATCATACTCGTCTACAACGTGTCAATATTTAACTGTAGATCACGGAGCTCAGCCTAGAGGGAGTCAACCACGACTTTCTACTGCTCTTCTAGAGCTAGCCATTTGTCTTTTTTAGCCAAATTGACCACCTCTACGATCTTTTCAAGGTCTCCTTCTGTCATTGTAATCCCTTCATTGCGTTCTAGTCGTTGAGAGCATTTCTTCACCCATTCATTTTTTTTCCCTGAGGGAAGTCAGCACCTCTCACCTCATGACCTTCTGCACCTAGATCCTACAGTTCATCCTTTTATGAGGCTGCTTTCATGCCCTTCTTGGTACTTTTTCCCCGCTGCAAACCCTTATGTGATGCTACTGTTTTTCCCTTCCCTGTGATTTTCCCCTATCCTTCAGTTTCTTTGGTGATGACAGGTGGGGTGACCTTCATGTTGCTTGTCCCTGCCAAGTCCTTTTTACCTAATTTGAAGCCTAGCTTCCAGTGCGGAGGCCAAGTCGCAACTAGGCAGCCAATGTCTTCATCATCAACCATGTAGGGGAGCGAAACCCATGCTAGATCCTTGTAGCTTCGGATTTGTACATTATGCATAGTTACCTAGAACATAATCATGATTTTATACTTGTCATAGATGGTGGGCAACGAATGTGGCCGAGATTTGATAGCTATTGTGGGCCCACTCTGAAACAGGACCCAAAAGACTTGATTGTCTTGAATGCGCTGGGCATCCTTGGAGTCCCACAAATTTGCATAGTGCACCCCTTCACACATATCAGGTGTGAGCTCAGGGAGGACTGAATCTTTTGGAGCTTCCCATGCGACCAACACAATAAGAAGCAGCAGTCAAGAGTAGCAAAATGCACACCCCTGATCTTGGGCCTCGAGAAGATTTGCCAGGAATTTATTGCATGGGTATTGGACCCAATTGAATGCACCCCATTTTCACATCGGCCTGCCAGCTGAACAGCGTAAGTAGGAATGGTGGCAACCTAACATTTTCGTATTATTATTCACGCTAGCAACAAGGTACCCATCTGCGTAGCAGGGTCACTGATGGTGTTAATCATGAAACCTCGAGTGTTCCATGGGCACTTTTTCGGTGATCTTCTACTTGTACTTCTTGCCCATGCACAACATAGGGTCATGTCCCTCCATGGGGAGGCCAGTAATCCGGTGAATAAGTGCGGCATCAATAGGGTTGCGATCTTGGATCCACAGGCTTCCATCATTGACTAAGGCAATTAGTTGGTGCACAATTCAATATGTAATATTGTAATGGCCAAAATATGGCATCCCTAGCATGTTCAAGAGCCCGAAACCAGCCAAAATGCACACCCAATGCATGGGGACGATCTTTATCCCATCGTCTTCTAGTATCCTTTCGAGTTATAGCTCAGGGGCGAGCTCGGGGAAGGCCTCCAAATTTTCCCAGTCATGGTCGTCAAATTTGACCTCGTGGAGCTTTCCAAATGGTTCTCTAATGACAGGGACCTCACCCGGAGTCAGTGACATCTGCAGACAGGTGCATAGGACATCAAGATTCTTTGGTGTGCATGTCAAGGGCCTGCAAGGCCAAATAAAGGGCAGTAGCCAATTGATTGGTTTAGCCATCTGGGCCTTTTCCTGAGAAGACAGGGGTCTCTTTGCTGGCTTAGAGGAGCTTTCCTATCCTGCCACCTGCAAGGACTTCACATTTCGGGGTGAGGTGCGGGGCTTCATCCCAACCCATTTCATGGGTTTCCCTGATCCTTGTGCTTTTTCTTTCCCCTTATTATTTTCCTTGCTGAGCGTGGACATGAGCTCCTCCACGTTGGGGTCGACTTCCAGTACTTCCTCAAATGCTTGTTTTGTCAACGTTATAGGTTCCAAGGTTTCAGCAGGATTGGTGGTCGTCATTCTGGCATAGAAAATGAACTCTAGGTTGCTACTATCAGAGGGTGTAGGATGCTCAGACAAGAATGAAGTATAATAGGCATAGACTCTCTCAAGGTGCAAAATTGTACAAGAGATACGGAACCCGCTTTTGATCTATCGTTCTACCTTTATAGCCACGGGGATTGACCAACAGTTAGGGGAACCCACTCCTTTCAACGGTAAAATTTTCTTTTTACTCAGTTTTACTATTCTAGCAGCTAGTTTTCGTACCTCATATGTGCCCAATGCACCTCTGTGCTTCCAGCATACCTCCTATGCTCCTAATGCACCTCTGCACTTCGAGTGGACCTTCTGCACTTGGAACACACTCGTGTGCTCCCACACACCCTTCCACACTTCCCAATATGCAGCCACTCCCTACACATTCTATGGTCCTTTCCGCACTTACCTACCTTGGTGGGCATACTCCGCCCCATATAGCTGTTCCAGCCATATAGTCATTTGATCCGATATGGTTTAAGCCGACTGCCATTGACATATCCTGGTAACACATTGCCTCACATGGTAGCTAGCCGAACAACTCCACCATCCGTGATTTCTTTTACTGTATAGGGACCTAGCCAGTACTGACGAAACTTACTTGGGTGTTTCGCAAACTGGATATCATACAACAGGACCAATTCACCCTCCAAATTTTTTTTTTGTTGCATATGTCGATCATGCCATGCCTTATCCCAAGCCGTCTGAACATGCTGATGGAAGTTAGCAATCAAACGAACTTCCTCCAAAGCCACTAGCTGTGCTAAACGTTCCTCCATGATATCAAGCTCCACCATATTTTTAAAATATTTGATGCACAGACAAGGAACAATATACTCCATGGGCATAATGGCCTCCTTGCCATAAACCATCCTAAATGGTGTTTTCCCTGTCAAATTTTTGCAGGTGGTTTGATAGGTCCAAAGAAAAAACATGATGCACACGTCCCAGTCGCTACGATTAGCATTATAGACCTTAGTCAGTGCTTGCTCCAAGATTTTATTAAAAGCTTCAACTGCTCCATTTGCCTGTGGATGATACAGAGTGATTTTCGCATGATGGATCCAAAATTATTCCATCAAGGCCTGTATCGTTTCGTTAACAAAGTGCATACCTCTATCTCTCATTAAGATCTTTAGACATTCAAACCTAGTTAAAATCTGCTCAAAAATGAAGTGTGCAACAGTATATGCAGTACAATCCTTCACAACTTTTACTTTGGCCTATCTGGTTACATAATCAGTGGCAGTTATGATGTAGCACGCACCTGTCTTCTTTCCCAGCTGGTTGATAGGCCCTACAAAATCAATGGCCCACTTGTCAAATGCCTGTAGGGCCATTTTCTATTGCTGGGGCATCTCATCTCAGCGTGATGGCCTTCCTATTATTTGGCACGTATCACAGGCTTTGCAATAGTCGTGAGAGTCACTATGTAAGGTAGGCCAACATAGTCTAGCCATCAAGATCTTTTGCGTTATGGCCTTCCCTATGTAGTGACCCCTTGCTACACCCTCATGAGCTTCCGCTAAGATAGCATGCCTTTCATGCTCCAAAATGTATCTGCGCAACACTTCGTCAACTCCCATTTTATAGAGATGACCTACAATGATGGTAAAGTCTGCTACATGGGTTACCAACTCTTTCTTCTGTTGTACTGAATATTCCACAGGTACCATCCCCATAGTTAGGAACTAAATGATGTCGGAGAAGTCCGCATCAGCTAATTTAATGGCGAACAACTGTGCATCAGGCAATCCCTCTTCCAGGTTGGTTGGTTCTTTGCCACTTTTGATTCAGGACAAGTGGTCTAGCCTAGCATTCACCTTCCCCAACTTGACAATGATCTCAAAATCATATTCTTGAAACAGTAGTAGCCATTGGAAAATTCCCTCCCCCCCCCAACACAAGCTTATTCATGAGGTACTTCAAAGCCGAGTGATTTGTAAACATTTTGAGGTGCCCTCCTAATAGATAATACATATACCATGGCCAATCCCTCCCACTCTGAGGTGGAGTAGTTGTGCTATGCACTAGAGAATTTCCTACTAGTGAATGCAGTAGGATTATCAATGTCTTCGTCTACAGGCTGCATAAGGTATGCTCCCACGACGATCCTTGATGCATCTATGTGAACATGGAATACCTTCACCCAATCAGGAAAGATGAGAATAGGCACAGATACCATCTTCTCCTTGAGCATCTCAAAGCTCTTCTAACACTCGTCATCCAAAAACAATGAAACATCCATCTTAAGCAATTTTTCCATACGTGTTGTGATTAGCACATACCCTTGAATGAGCTTCCTGTAGTAGCTTGTATGTCCGAGGATTGAACGCAACTGCTTCTTAGTTGTAGGTACTACAGGTTTATGATAACTGTGACTTTGGTAGGATCAATCATTAATCCTTGTTATGTGGCCTAGCAAGATTATGAAGGGTATGCAGAATTTTCAATTTTTGATATTTGGGGAAATTGGGTGCTTTCTATAGGCATCCAACATCATGTGCAGGTTCAAGATGTGCGTCTTAACCAGTCTGAAGATAGTTCAGTCATCAAAATATACCTCGAAAAACTTATGGATGAACTCTTTGAACACTGCGACCACCACCCGCGAAAAGATGATAGGGACATTCTTGAGCCCAAATGACATGAAAGTATATTGAAAGGATCCCCATTTAGTAGTGAACTTAGTTTTGTTGTGATCTTCAGGTGTGATCCTAATTTGATGGTAGCCCAAGAACTCGTCTGTAAAGGGGTATGCTTCAATTATCTCTGATGTGTAATTCATCACAGGATTATCGCACAGGGGAGCAACACCGATCCTAACTGACACCCGGTGTTACACAGCAATTTGTCACCATCCCTGCCATTCCCCATCCCACACATTGGAGGGCTCATTCCGTGACCTGTGAGCAGAGACAAAACTTGAAAACACTTTCATGACATCCCTCTGAACATGAGCTTTCATTGCCCTGAAGACAAATCCTTGTAAAAAACCCTAAAAAAACCCTTTTTGCATTGGCGCAGGAATCCAGTTCAGTACCCACGCCAATGGGGGAAATCCTTCAAAGAGGGCACGCCAATTGGCACTCTGTCTTAGAGTCGCACTCACACCAGCCATTTTAAGGAGTTTTTTTTAAAAATAAATGGCGGAAGTTTCATCCTAACCAATTCATAAACTGGTATCTATCTTGAGTTGGGAGGTTTGGCTATGGATTTCCATGGAGAGGAAGTGGTTTGCCACCTCTCATGGAAGCTTCCTTGATGATAGGGCCAATCCCATGATTATAGGGATCCCAACTCCCCTTCCTCCATCTATAAAAGCTTGCTCATCTCCTTTTCAAGCTAGTCTTCAGATCTCCAAGTTCCCAAGAGCCTTATGTTGCAAGAGCTTTGATTCATTCCATTGAGGCCAAATCCAAGCAAGGAGACTATCATCAAGATCCGGAGAGAGAGGCTTGTCCCATCCCTGACATGCTTTATCGAGACATGTTCTGCTGACAAACTGCCAAAGGAGGATGCTGCGTTGAAGCTATGGTTGTATTCTTCCTTTGATTCATTAATGATAAGTGACTATTGGTTATGGTTCCACTCTTGTTCTTGATTATGATCATGAGTTATGTCATCTTCGACTGACATATAGTTGTATATATTGGATTTTATGCTTGCGTTTGATCTGTTTCTTGTGTGTGCAGAAGTCCGATCACGGAGATCGTGAGGATTGTGATCTGCCAGAGCTAAGGAACGGGAGAAATACCTCTTCTACAAATGACAGCGTTGGATTCTAGGTAAGCCTTCATCGCAAGTTGGTTTATTTGCAATTAGGAACCTGCGCTGTAACGTGTTCGATTGTTGTTAGACCTGGTCTAGGCTAGTAGGGATCGCCTCTCTCCATAGAGGGGATTAACCTCTTCAACAATTTGGTGACTCCACTGGGGATTAGCTTGTTGTTTGCTTTGTAAGCTATAGACAGAGCCTGAAGTACAACCAGATAGCCTTCGAAATGCTTTTGCTCTACCTTAACGAAGTAGATCAAAGCTTCTTCAGTCAATCTTCAGTTTAGTTTATAAACTAAATGACTTGGAGTGTTGTCTTGTCTTTTCGGTCAACTCTTGGCCTTGCTTGCTTGGTTAGCTCTTTGGGGCTTGTTTTTCTATTTGTTTGGCTTTGTTTTGGCCTTGTCATCACTGGTCTGTGTCTGGGATTGCTTGTTTTTATTTTTGCATAGTTAACTCGGCTGGCACGCTTTTTAGCTCGGCAGTCACGCCCATTGGCATAGGTTGCTTGTGTATCACCCATGCCAATTCCTTTCTGGTGCTAATTTCAGCCTCACAGTCGCGCCGATCCTGTGAGCTATTAGGGTTTTCTGTGTTTTGAGCTTTCTGGGACTAATTTATGATTTTGGTCTTGTTTTTGTGACTATTTGAGTGTACTGGAGCTTGGTTTGACTGGCTGTAACCTCCATCTTTTGGTTGTTTGCCTATTTCTTTCGATTTTTCATTTTAGCCCTAGGGCATCTAGGTGCTTTGGTGTGTCGATCCTCCCTTCGGAGTTTTTGGTTTTTATCAGTTTAGTCAACTTTTTGATTACTTCTCCGCATTCGTTGGACAGTTGTTTATCGTTTTATTGCGTTATTTGGGTGATTGATTCATCCTTCATTCGAATTTTGCCTTGTCTCGTTTTGGGCCTAGATTACACAGCTCATTTGAGTCTTTGGGATTTTTCTTGGTTTTGAGGGACTTTTTGATCGATTTGAGATATGTTTGTGATTGCTATTAAGTGAAATTTACTTGTTTTTTGCTCTCTTATCATCATTTCTCAAATTGTTCCTTTTCATTAGTTTTCAGTTTGTTTAGTGCATCTAGCTCTGAAACATTGAAAATATAAAAAAAAATTCTCTTTTGCTTTTGATTATTTAGTGCGAACCAAAATATTTTCAGTGTTATTAGTGATTAGTAAATTTGAAAGAAAAGTTTTTAGTTTCCATTAGCTGCATTAGAGATATCACTGATTGTCTTCTGGTCATTTAGTTTTGTGTGAAAATCTCTTAACTCTCTCGTAAATAGCTTTCATCGAATGAAATGGTATACTGTGGCATATAGCTTGCATTTAGGAGATTTTGAGACATTACATTCGCTAGGGCCTGAAAAATGAAACGTAATTGAAGATAACCTTTAAAATTTACTCAATTTACACTAAGGCATCATTGAAATCTAACGAAACACATTTAGAGGTCTAGGCTAGAGACGTGTTCTGGCGTCTTAAAACCTAGTAGCTGTCATTCACCTCTTGGCTTTAGACAACACTAGTACGGACTTGTGCTCCCCATACCATCGCGTATATAAAGGGAGACCCCACTAGGTTTCAATCCTTTATCCATAGGAAGCCAAGTCTGCCACCCTATACCCATGATACACCAGACACAGCATTCGGGGAGATTGCCTACATGTACGAAAAGTCCTTAGTTGATTTCTCTTTCATTTTTGAAACCAAGGTGTATATTGCAGTTCACGGTTATTTGGTACACCCTTTGCCTAGTATTCTTGAGTAGTCATTTGATCTTTTCTGACTCCATAAATTTGAAAGGATCACCAAGCGCTTGTCCTTTCACGCTTGCTTCAAAACTGAAAGAGATAGAGTCACCTTTTATCTGTTTCTCGACTCTTAAAACATGAAATGGTGAAGTTTCTATTTTTCAATGTGGTAAAAAATAAATCACCCACAATCACATGCCCTATTAGATTTTGTTTGTGGCCGTTTGATTGTGTGCCTTGAATCTTTTTCAGCCCATGTGTGTGTTTGATCTTTTTCTCTTGTCGTTACTACCACAGTGGCGGAACCCTCGATTTCGTCTACTGGTAGCCCATATATGGAAAATTCATCAGAGGCTTCTTAATCCTCTGTTGAACCTCACCAACCCTTTGTTTCCAAGTTTCCTGATGGGGGCCCGATTCTGTCAGAGCAACCCTTTGGGGGACCAGTTGAGTTCAATTGGCCCTTTTTCGACCCTTGGTCTGAATTAATATTGGGGGTAGATTTCTTTTCTCTTACATCGGGGTCACCTTTTATAGCTGCTATTTTTCCTCCTATTCCTCGCCGTCTATTACGAGATCTAGCGGTAGGCTCAAACATGAGTTCATCTAGTGATGAAATCCCCACATCCGGTGAGAATTACCAGTTATTTCCTCGGAGATTATTTCCAGAAGACAACCCTCAACCATCTATTATGTCATCACCTGGTCCCTCATTACCAGTAGGGTATAGATCCCTGGGTCAGATTATTGTCGCCGCTGCCTCCATAGGAGCATTAGCTCCTTCTATGAGGCCGGTTTTTCCTTCGCTGGGAATGTCTCCTCAGACTCACATTACGACATCCCCTCAGGTCACTTCTGTACCCGTTAGGCCCACTGTCTGTGTGGCTGCATCTGCACCTGCTATTTCCACTCAGTCTGTGAGGGCTACATCCCTTCCCGGAGACGTTTATGTAGCATCCGCTATATCAAAGAACATTTCTTTGGAGGATTATCGGTTGTCTTTACAACAACCAAACCTCGAAGTTGGACCATCCTCTCAAGATCCCAACCATTCATATTTTTTGCATTATGCTCAGGATGGTACACTCGTGTATGCTTTTCCAAATCAGTACCATGAGCATGGGAATATGTTGTGTTTACCAGCTCCAGAGGCTTACCTTTATGCTCAAGGTTTACCCTGTAACCAGGCTGGACAGGCATATAACCCACAAGGGCAACCTTTTCAAGGCCAACCTTCGGGCCAGCCTGGCTATCCTTATGATCCACAGGCGCAACCCTTACAAGGTTACCCCATGGGCCAGCAAGGGCTATCATACAGTCCACAAGGATAGCATTACAAACCTTCTGGTCAACCTTTACAGCCTCCATTGGGGTACCAACTGGGACCGGTATATGGTCCTGGGGGGCAGGTCCAACCGTCTCAATCTATGTAACCTTAGTATCCTGTTGGTTCCAACGTTTCATATCAGCCAGGACCATCTTATGGTCCTCCTGCTGGTCCAACTGGTTACCAGGAATCACCTAGCTCATTTCCTCCACCAAGCCAACAGGTCCATTCGACACAACCCGGTGTTCCACCTCCAGGCCAACCGGTTCATCCGGCACAACCTGGGGCTCCTCTACAGCCAGGTCAATCTGCGCAACTGGCGCAACTTGTCCACTCTGGTCAACCTGTTAACCCAGGGTAGCCCGTTCAGTCAGGTCAGCCTGTCCAACTAGGCCAGCCTACTCATTCCATCAACCCTACCCAGCAGCCGATTTATTCAATTCCGCAGCGAAATCAATCGCTGTGCCCTAATTATCAGGCTCTGCAGGGCTCCACTTATCAGCAGCCTACTCATCCTCAGGGTGGTTATTATCCTCATGGTCAATATCAACCAAATTATAACCAGCCCTAAGGTTCTCAATATTATCCTCATCAACTCAGTTACACCTATACTCAGCAGCCAAATCCAAATGCTGCTTACACAGGGCCGACATATAATCAGGGTCCATACTCTGGTTATCAAGCCTCGTACACTCGTTACCAGCAACCAAATCAGACTGGCTATACGCGCTACAGTCAGAATCCTACGGGACAGAACCCATGGGGCCAAGGATATTCTCAACCAGCTTGGAGTATAGGTACCGGTCCATATCAAGGGCCTGGCATGCCGGTCAATCCACCATTGCCGTTCCTGGCTACCTTGGAGTTATCGAATGTTTTGAAATTAACCAATGATCCAATTTTGCATAATCCTTATTGGCCTTCAGTTCCTACCAAGATACCCAGTGATTGCCCCAAGTTTGAGGGTAAAGCTGGGGAGGACCCCCAAGCACACGTGATGACTTACCATCTTTGGTGTTCGTCCAATTCTTGGGTTGACGATTCAATTCGTCTGCGCCTCTTCCAACGTACTTTGACTGGAGCTGCTACTAAGTGGTATATCGAGTTACCCTGTGGCATATTCCAAGATTTCAATTCCTTATCCATGGATTTTCTGACTCATTTTCAGTTACCGGTTCACTATGAAGCTGGGACGCACCTCCTGAATTCATTGAAGTAGGACAAAGCCACCCACATTTCGGATCACATTCATGAGTGGCGACAGCATTTTAGACTGATCAAGTTTCATATACCTGATCGGATACTAACTCATTGGTTCACCACCTCCTTCGTCAATAAAATTGCCCAAGATATTGCGATGGGCGCGTGTGTGATGGAGGAACAAACCATAGCACGTGCCCAATATCTAGATCTTGTATATTCTCAGTCCAGCACGCTTTATGATATCTTTCATGATGCTCCACAGTCTGGAACCTCTAAATCTCCACCTACCCCTACGGTGGATGGTGTTATGGTTTCTGTGTCTCAGAATTCGAAGAAATCTTCGAATGGGAAGCAGAAGTCAAATTCATCCCATAATTCTGCTTCCCCCACCCCCTCGATTCTGGAAAAAATGCGGAGGTTAATGCCGTTCAGGCCAATCCTACAGAAAAAGCCTCCAAAGGGAAAAAGAAGGGCAAAGGTAAATCTAAATATGACACCCCAAAGCCAAAGTCCAAACCTCGCACTGAGGACGGTTCCCAACGTAAACCGAAGTATCCCTACCTTATCTGTGAAGGAGATCATTATACGAAATATTTTCCCTGACGTTCTGAAGTTACTCAACTCCTGAAAGGTTCCAAGGGGACTACGGAAGTTCTAAAAGAACCGTTCCCATCTCAACAGACCCAGATGGTTGAGCATCCCTCACCATCTGCACCATTTGGGTCCCAAGTCTTTATGATGAATGGCACCACACCTGTCTCCGTTGCTACATGGTCGAAGGATTATTTTGGATCGCATCAGGCAGTTGGAAAGGAGATTGTGGATGGTCCACCTCCCCCACCTGTCTCCAGTCATTTAGAAATCGAGAAGCCTACGACCGAACCTGTTGTGAAGCCACCTTCAAAAGGTGTTCTGCGAAGATCTTCCTACAACCGAAATGCCCGTGCTACTCAGCATTATAGTATTATTGAGGATTTGGCATAGGCGCCTTCTGCCATGTCCGCATTGGAAGTTCTTCAAAGTTTCCCATCACAACGGAAGGCTTTGTTGTTTGCGATCGGTGGAATAAATCCCGTTGATTCAAATATTCTCGCCTTCGACTTAGAAAACTTTACTCCCAGACTTCCACATCAAATCGCTCTTGTTATCCAATTCGGGATTAACGGTCTTAACATCCATAGGGCTGTTGTGGACAAAGGTGCTTCCACTTGTGTCATGTCATCTGCCTGCTACAAGGCCATTGGCTCTCCGACTCTGTCATCATCACCCAATGCTCTAGAAGCATTTGATGGTTGGGAATCCAAACCCCTGGGTGTTCTTGAGAGTTTTCTGATTACATTACACGGGAAGACAGTCAATGTAGAAGTAGAATTTTTTGACACTAAATTGAACCACAATATACTTCTTGGCCGCAGTTGGACTCATGCCATGCTATGCATGTCATCCACCCTCTTCCGACTTCTCAAGTTTCCTCACGAGGGAAAAATTGTTACTATGGATTAGTTGTCTTTCTTCACCTCCTCTTCTGAGAACAACGTACCTTACATTGATCAGATCCCTAATCCCTGTGAGACTGTAGGACCAAGTCTCTTCAAAAACCCCTTCCTCATGGGTATTTTTCCCGCTCCACCACTGAACACCATTCAAGTTAATATGGTCTCTAGGTCCGACGACCCATGGATCATCCCTTCGCCTGAACAGGTGCCTTATCTTGGAGAATCGATGCCCTTAACTCCAGTAGAGATTAGTTACTGTGAAATTGTCGCCGCATCTGATCCTCCTCCTCCTCAGCATGCTCCTTTGAGCATGGCTCTGGATACCTATTTTCAATCCCCCTGGCTCGCGGAGGCCGATTCGCCTAATCATCTAAAAGAGATCTTTCCTTCTGACAAAGCCATTATTGAAATAATGTCTCTCGAGGATCTACCTTGGAGCGCTGGACATCATCGTTCCTCCTTCATGCCTAGCCTGGGGACAATGTCAGATTGTCTAGAGCGATTTGCATCTCAGGTTCCTACTCCGCCTCTCCAAACACCCATATTGACTCATGAGGTCTTTTTGGAAGCAAAACCTGAGTAATATAACTCAAACCATCCCAATCAACAGCTCCATTAAACTGGGGGTAGTCGAGAATATACATGTGGGAGTGACTTGTTCGCCTAAAGAGATTCGGATCTATACCGATATTTTCCAAGAATTCAAAGATGTGTTCGCTTGGTCCTATGAGGAAATGCCTGGGATTGATCCCAATATTGTAGTACATGAGATTCCTACCTATCCTGGTGTGAAACCCGTGCGCCAATGCTTATGCCCAGTGCATCCTCGCAAAGCCACTGCCATTAAAGCAGAGGTTGAGAAACTTCTGAATGCAGGCTTCATTTACCCAATTCCCCTCACGGAATGGGTCTCTAATATTATCCCTGTAGATAAGAAATAGGGTAATATAAGGGTCTATGTTGATTACCAAGACATTAATCACGCCTGTCCTAAGGAAAACTACCCCACTCCCTTCATAGATCAAATTATCGATGAATGTGCTGGGAGTGAGATTTATTCCTTGATGGATTGTTTTTCTGGGTATAATCAGATCAATATTTTACCTGCTGATCAACACAAGACTGCATTCATATGTCTGTAGGGTACTTTTTCTTACAAAAATCTCCCATTCGACCTGAAGAACACTGGAGCTACCTTTTAGCGTGCTATGTCCTACGCTTTCCACGACATACGCCATATTGTTCAGCCTTATCTGGATGATTTTCCAGCTCATTTAGCTCAACAAGCGGACCACCCTAAACACCTCCACCAGATCTTCCTTTGCTGTAGACGTTATAATATTTGGCTTAACCCTCATAAATGCATCTTTTGCATGGATTTTGGCCGTATTTTTGGGTTCATAGTCTCCAAGGATGGAATTCACCTTGACCCCCTAAAGGTCGAGGCCATAGTCAATCTCCCATCACCCTCCTCGTTACACCAACTGCAGAGTTTGCAGGGAAAAGCTAACTTCCTATGACACTTTATCCTGAACTATGCAAAGGTGGCCAAAGGATTCACGCGTCTCTTAAAGCAGAATGTTCCCTTTCATTGGGACGAAATTGCTCAACAATCCTTTGAGAAGCTTAACACGTTACTAGTTAATGCTCGGTTGCTTCTGTTAGCACTCAAATCTACCTCAGGCTGAAATGAAGTAAAACTCAAGGCTACATCAAACCACGCTCAGCCTCGTAGCTAGCCCTACGAGGACAGGAGAGGGCTCTCTCCGTCAATCTCGAGAAAATGAGCAATAGGATGTGAGATGACTTACAATAAGAACTGATTTTAGGCTAGTAAAGAGATAGGTATATTTGTTTTTTTTTGGTTTTTGGGTTTTCGCTGGAGAAATGGGAAAACAAATTTTGGGTCCGGGGATAAGGTCAGACCTTTGCAGATTTCAAGTTGGGGCGAGGTAGGTGAATGACTTGATGCTTTTGATTGGATATATGAACAGATTAGACCGACGAGGAGCTGAAGAGGGCAAAGAAGAACTTGGATCCTCTCCAAACAGCTGAAAACATATAGAACTAACTGAATTCAAAGGCCAAGCACTGTAAATAATGGATTCAACCTTATTTCACTCATTCAACTTAGTTCAGAAGCATAATGAAAGGATGGCATACATTAAACATGAAGAAACTTACAGTAAACAAAGAAGAAACACCATCAAGAACAGAACACCACAAGGATCCCAACAAGTGCCGCAAAACCTCTGATCTTTCCTTAGCCAAAATATGAAAATATGTACAATGATATCAAAAGTCTCCCAAGAGTCCAACCTGTAGAATGCCTCAGAAATTACAATATATAGATCACTCTAACACCTTTCCCTACCTCTAGGGGTCGAATTCCCTCTTCAGGGATCAGTTTCAACCAATTCTAATCATGGAACTACAATCTAGGCAGCTAACAACTTGCCTCTAAAAGAGTGGAAACTGATCCATTACATGATTTTTTACCCTTTTGAGAGTGAATCTTCTAGAATAGATAAAAATAAGTCAAAGTTACATGTCAAACATGAATTTACATCATAAAAACCCAAAAATCCCATCCACAAGAAAAACTGGTCCATACTAGGCGAAAATCTGAGCTGGCAGCTGAAAATTCAGGAAAAATTTAAGTGGGTCGCTTTTGAGCTGAGTGGGTCGCGCGTTTTCCAGCCTGAATTTGAGGTACTTCCCGGCATCCAAATTGATCTCATGATAGCTCGTTGGAAAGCCCTGGATGTTGACTATCCAACCCAAGTGGAATTTCTGAATTTGGAGCTCATTTGACCCTCCAAAACTTCTTTCTCCCAGAAGTACTCCCTGCTGGTGCAAAAGGTGGCAGCAAGGTGGTTTTCATGGTGTTTTTGAGCTCTTTGACCATCCAGATTTTGATGAAATTCTTAGTTGATTTCTGAGGATGCATAAATAACCATGAAAAATCCAAAAATGCAAAAATTTCCTCCAGCAAGTGTCCCGAAAAAAAGTGAGCATATGGGTGTGAGACCCACTTAACTGAAAACCCTGTTTTTAGACCAAAAAATTTCAAAATGACAAAATTTTCTCCGAGACTTGCCCAAATCTTCGGAGCGGAGGTGGCCTCATCATGTGTCCCGCCCAAATAATAGCTCAAACAAAATCCGAAGTGGATTAACAGCCTTTCCGCCTGCCTTAGTGCTTTGCGCAACCTCCTCTTCATGATCTTCATTCTCGCTTTGCAGACATGCATGCGAGCCCAATAATGGCCTTTCATGTGACGAAGCATGTCCTTGTCTCTATCATTATCCTGTGAATGTACCTGCGCTGATGAATAAGGCGAGACCCATACCACGCCATGTGGAGATAGTACTCGCGTTGCTGATGAAGTCAACGAGACCCCTTCCACCCCGGGTGGAGATAGTACTCGCCGTGATGTTGAAACAAAGCTCTGTGGCTTCTCTGATATGTTACCACTACTGGCGCACTGCTATGCTCCATCTCAGTACATCAACCTCAACGATTGAGTCACTGTCCGACTCCTGCTCATACACTGACTCTGTCTCTGTCATGGCCTGGAACAAGATATTGGCACTATGTATACTGATATAGATGCAGTGAAAACAGAGTTATGATGTGTGTTTCAACACCCAATAAATATCCCCCACTGTCAAAGCACCATTAAGGAAACAAACAATGATACCAGCTCTGTTTTAGGTGGATTGAAATAGAAACACAGTCTCTGTTTTAAGTGCAAGTGAAACTTTACAAATGGTAGCAAGCAACCCTTAGAATATTGGGTAAATTTTGTCAAAGGGAGCAATGCATCATATGACTGTGTTTGTCAATGGGCAATGAAAACAGAGTTACAAATTTCAATGAACATCATGGAACAAAGGTCATGACAGTGGTAAAATGATAATGAAGACCACATTGGTATAATGGATGTGAAAACAGTGGGCTTTGAACACATATGCCAAGGTGGATATATATCAATGATACAAGGTGGTAAAATGCTCATAAAACCATCCATATATATTTTAAAACCCTGAAGAACAAATCAGCCATGTATGTAGGGTTTTTCTCTTTCATTCAAATGTTTGAAGACTTCAAGATACCACCAACACATTAAAAACTACTGGGCAATAGTTTAGAACCTGTTTGAAGGCAGTTGGAGGCGATTTAAATCGAAACTGGGCGCTCAAATCGACTTTTCTGAATTCTGCTGGCAAGTGGGTCGCTTTTTTCCAAGTGGGTCGCTTTTCCCCAAGTGGGTCGCACCCGTTATAATTTGCACTGTGAAAAATGCCCAAGTGGGTCGCTCTTGCCCAAGTGGGTCGCATGCCTCACATAGTGCATTTTCGGTAGTTGAGGCCTTCCTGCATCCAACGTATGCAGGATAGCTCGTTGGAAAGATCTTGGAGTCTAATTTCCAACAAAAGTGGAATTATGTAATTTTGATTTGATTTACCCTGTCAAAAATCAAATCTCCCAACACTAGTCAAAATGAGAAGAATGAGGCTGCCTCAAGGCAGAGCGCTGTTGCAGTCAACTTTTGAAGGTCTTCCTCAACTCCAAATTGAGCTCATGATAGCTCATTGGAAAGATATTTGTGTCTAGTTATCCTTTGACTCATCAAGCAAGTCATTTAGCCAACCATTCTAGGATAAATCTTGATTTTCCCAAGGTCACTTCAGAGGTGCATTCAATTCTCCTGAGGCAACGGTATTTTTGACATTTCTCTAAAACCATGATACCTGTGTAAAAAGTGAAAGAGGTTTTTCTTCCTTGGCATGTTTTGGACAAAAACCTCTCTCATTTTTCCAAAATTCATCTTTGATTTCTCTAAAACATCTTTTGAGTGAAACTTATCCCGATGTGTGAAACAAGGGATTTTGTCGAAATGAAGCGAAATGAAGGGGATAAGGGGCTTCTAAATTCTTGGGGAAATTTTGGGAAGTAGGGAGGGATGTTAGGAAACAGGGGAAAGTGAAATCACAGAGATTGAGTGAGGGGAAGGGGTCCAAAAGGGCAAAACACAGGCCTAGCCTAGAAAATTGCCAAGTTGTGGCTAGAAACTAGGGTTTGTGCAAAAATGAGGAATTTGGGGGATCTCAGTGATGGGAAGTGTTTAATAAGGTATATTAAGGATAGGGGAAGGTGTGTGAACATCAAGATACAAGTTTTTCCGATGATTTGACCATCCAAGAGAAATTACCTCCAAAACCCTAGGAGAGGGAAATGGACCTTACCAAGGCACAACTGAAGCATGAACAAGGTGTAAAATGACCCAATGGAACTTTACATGATGATGAAAACCCTCTGAATGATGGTACACTCAGCTGAATGGTGACATGGACTGACATTTGGACAACTTTGGAAGGAGTGAAAGAAAACCCTAGACCTAATGCCTAGTGACCAAATTTTGCTTGAAGACTTATTGAAATGACAAAATTTGACCTTGACACCTTAAAATCACTTTGTAAGAGCATGTTTGATCACTGAAGGAAGGCTGCAAAGGCTGACTCTAACATTGGCTTCAATGGGGATGGTAGCTCCAGCTCCGTGGAGGTGCCAAGAACGGCAGATCTTTGGGAGAGCAGACCAGTGCCTTATCCATTGGGCGATGGAATCATTATTTGAAGGATAACACAAAACCTTTGACACATTTATTGAATGAAAACTTGACTGAAAACTGACTGAAACTTAACTCAAACTTGACTCAAACCGACTCGATGGCAAACTGAAATAACTTGAAGAAACTGACTCAACAGACCAAACACAAATGACTCATGACTGAATTAAAACAAAACTTTACCAAGCTTTTGAAAAAAGGCAGCAGTCCATCAAGATTTGGAATCATGATGACAACTACCTGCATACTAATGAAATATGTACAATCATGTATAATTGGCTTTCCAATGTAACCAATCAAGCAGATGGCTTCTTGACTGATTCTCACGATCAGATCTCCTGGTCAACAATACAAACTGATAACTGGGCATCCAAAAACATAGCTGACCATGATCTCCTTCATCACTGAACACTGCAATAATCACTTTCACTACTGACTGTAACAATTTTTCCAATGGATCATGAAAAACATGAAGATTTACCTCCTTCTGAAAGAACATGGTGTCCTTCTCTTCTGATTCTGATCTTCCTTCATCATGTACTTCAGTAAAAATATGCTCCTGGGCTTCAAAAAACTCTGAACAGGTAGATGAGAAGATCTCCTCTTTTAAAAACATTTCAACACATGAGACATATGAAGAAGAATCTGAATGGAAATCTTGAATGGTCTGATCTTCTGTAGCCTGAATATAATGTAGGTCATCTTCATATGATATCACAACCAAATTATCATGTTCCTTATTACATTTATCAAGCATAAGAAAAGAAACTTCAGCTGATTCCTGATGCTCAAACATGATATCTCTATCATCTACCAATGATTCATCCAAAGGAACTTCTTTACTTACTTGAACGGAGATGTCATCTTGTTTTGCCTCAATTGACTGGACTACCTCTTTATGAAGGCTCTGTTCTGATGACATGAGAACATTTGGATCAAAAATTCTGTCTATGATCTCAACAGCAAAACTCTCCCTTTCAGGATTCGGTACAAGGTATGATTGGTCATTACAATCTGAATCTGGATCTGATATGACTGAGTGGACACTATCACAATCTGCATTTGAAACTTGAATTTCCTGCATGCTGTCTTCTTCCATGGACATATCTGAAACAGGATCTTCTCTTTCATCACTTTCAGCCATATAGACACCTTCAACATGCTGATCTATAAAACTGCTTACAAGACTGTCATCCATTTCAGAAAAGGAAGAAGTTCCACCATCACCTTCTTGACCATTTGTGCACTGCAAATCTGCTGTAGCTTGGGCTGTAACAAGACCTCTCAAAAGCTGATCTATCTCATCTTCAGACAAAGGAGACAATGCTTTTTGTTTTCTTCTGCTTAAACAGTAATTATCTTCATTGATTTCAAGTGAAGGAGTATACAAACTTTCCTCATACTGCTGATCCATTTCATATAATTCCTGTTCACTGTCAAGATGCAAAATTGCTTTATTTTCCACCGCACTAAGATCTTGATCCTGCTGCAAATTTTCATGATCATCTTTATGCTGCTGAAATGGATTTTCATACAATGCTTCCATGATCTCATCATCCATAAAATTATCATCTTCATAATATTTCTCAAGGCTTTCAATAAAAGTAGAAGCATGTTTGCAATAGTCATGAACTAATTTTAATGATGGATAAGATACTTGATATCTTTCAATGAACAGGGCATGAAAATCCTCTAAACAATAAATACAGGCCAGCGGCAAATTTTCATACCAAGATTGGGATTCACCTTCCAGGGTGGCCAGGAATATCTTCATCAAGCAATCTTCAGGAAAATCCACTTTTAACTTTCGAATATGCATATGAAATCTAACCAAATGTAAAGCAGCATCCTTCTTACCATCATCGTTAAACGTAGGCAGACTCCTGGACCAATCTACCTTGGGCATCTTATTTGGAAAACCTGGAATGTGATCTCGGCTCATGGGAGCATATCTTCTTGTGATTCGGTCCATCTTGAAAATCTAACAGCTACTGATCTCCCTGCAGTGAAGTCACCATGAAGCATCGATTTCTGGATTGTTCAGTGAATGAAATCACCAGGTGAATGATTTCAGCCTTCTTATGTCTGATCGTTGTTCACCATCAACGATCAAATCTGAACATGATACACTTACTGGGGCAATTTATAAGTTAAGTGTTACGATTACAAGTTAAACCGGAGATCGACTGAAGCAACGTTTATCTACTTCGCTGATGCATAGCAACAACGTTTCGAAGGCTACCTGGCGTGACTTCAGACTCCGTCTAAGACTCATGGAACAAACACATCAACAAGCAAACCATTGAGATCTTCCCCAGTATGGTCGCCACTATGTTAGCACTCAAATCTACCTCAGGCTGAAATGAAGTAAAACTCAAGGCTACATCAAACCACGCTCAACCTCGTAGCTAGCCCTACGAGGACAGGAGAGGGCTCTCTCCGTCAATCTCGAGAAAATGAGCAATAGGATGCGAGATGACTTACAATAAGAACTGATTTTAGGCTAGTAAAGAGATAGGTATGTTTGTTTTTTGGTTTTTGGGTTTTCGCTGGAGAAATGGGAAAACAAATTTTTGGGTCCGGGGATAAGGTCAAACCTTTGCAGATTTCAAGTTGGGGCGAGGTAGGTGAATGTCTTGATGCTTTTGATTGGATATATGGACAGATTAGACCGACGAGGAGCTGAAGAGGGCAAAGAAGAACTTGGATCCTCTCCAAACAGCTGAAAACATATAGAACTAACTGAATTCAAAGGCCAAGCACTGTAAACAATGGATTCAACCTTATTCACTCATTCAATTTAGTTCAGAAGCATAATGAAAGGATGGCATACATTAAACATGTAGAAACTTACAGTAAACAAAGAAGAAACACCATCAAGAACAGAACACCACAAGGATCCCAACAAGTACCGCAAAACCCCTGATCTTTCCTTAGCCAAAATATGAAAAGTATGTACAATGATATCAAAAGTATCCCAAGTGTCCAACCTCTCCAACCAGTGAAAATGATTGAGAAATTACAATATATAGATCACTCTAACACCTTTCCCCACCTCTAGGGGTCGAATTCCCTCTTCAGGGATCAGTTTCAACCAATTCTAATCATGGAACTACAATCTAGGTAGCTAACAACTTGCCTCTAAAAGAGTGGAAACTGATCCATTACATGATTTTTTACCCTTTTGAGAGTGAATCTTCTAGAATAGATAAAAATAAGCCAAAGTTACATGTCAAACATGAATTTACATCATAAAAACCCAAAAATTCCATCCATAAGCAAAACTGGTCCATACTAGGCGAAAATCTGAGCTGGCAGCTGAAAATTCAGGAAAAATTTAAGTGGGTCGCTTTTGAGCCGAGTGGGTCACGCGTTTTCCAGCCTGAATTTGAGGTACTTCCCGGCATCCAAATTGAGCTCATGATAGCTCGTTGGAAAGCCCTGGATGTTGACTATCCAACCCAAGTGGAATTTCTGAATGTGGAGCTCATTTGACCCTCCAAAACGTCTTTCTCCCAGAAGTACTCCCTGCTGGTGCAAAAGGTGGCAGCAAGGTGGTTTTCATGGTGTTTTTGAGCTTTTTGACCATCCAGATTTTGATGAAATGCTAAGTTGATTTCTGAGGATGCATAACTAACCATGAAAAATCAAAAAATGCAAAAATTTCCTCCAGCAAGTGTCCCAAAAAAAAGTGAGCGCATGAGTGCGCGACCCGCTTAACTGAAAAACCTGTTTTTAGACCAAAAAATTGAAAATGACAAAATTTTCTCCGAATTTGCCCAAAATCGGAGCGGAGGTACTCCATCATGTGTCCTACCTAGTCAAAGAAGCCTCGGCCAAAATCCGAAGTGGATTAGGACTTTTCCACCGTCTTAGTGCTTTGCGCAACCTCCTCTTCATGATCTTCATTCTCGCTTTGCAGACATGCATGCGAGCCCAATAATGGCCTTTCATGTGACAAAGCATGTCCTTGTCTCTATCATTATCCTGTGAATGTACCTACGCTGATGAAGAAGGCGAGACCCCTTCCACGCCATGTGGAGATAGTACTCGCGTTGCTGATGAAGTCAACGAGACCCCTTCCACCCCGGGTGGAGATAGTACTCGTCGTGATGTTGAAACAAAGCTCTGTGGCTTCTCTGATATGTTACCACTACTGGTGCACTGGTATGCTCCATCTCAGTGCATCAACCTCAACGATTGAGTCACTGTCCGACTCCTGCTCATACACTGACTCTGTCTCTGACATGGCCTGGAACAAGATATTGGCACTATGTATACTGATATAGATGCAGTGAAAACAGAGTTATGATGTGTGTTTCAACACCCAATAAATATCCCCCACTGTCAAAGCACCATTAAGGAAACAAACAATGATACCAGCTTTGTTTTAGGTGGATTGAAATAGAAACACAGTCTCTATTTTAAGTGCAAGTGAAACTTTACAAATGGTAGCAAGCAGCCCTTAGAATATTGGGCTAACCTTGTCAAAGGGAGCAATGCATCATATGACTGTGTTTGTCAATGGGAAATGAAAACAGAGTTACAAATGTCAATGAACATCATGGAACAAAGGTCATGACAGTGGTAAAATGATAATGAAGACCACATTGGTATAATGGATGTGAAAACAGTGGGCTTTGAACATACATGCCAAGGTGGATATATATCAATGATATAAGGTGGTAAAAATGCTCATAAAACCATCCATACATACTTTAAAACCCTGAAGAACAAATCAGCCATGTATGTAGGGTTTTTCTCTTCCATTCAAATGTTTGAAGACTTCAAGATACCACCAACACATTAAAAACTACTGAGCAATGATAAAAACTTCTTTGCAAGCAGCTGGAGTTGATTCGAATCGAAACTGGGCGCAAAAACACAATTTTCTGAACTCTGCTGGCAAGTGGGTCGCTTTTTTCCAAGTGGGTCGCTTTTCCCCAAGTGGGTCGCTCTTGTTATATTTTGCACTGTGAAAAACGCCCAAGTGGGTCGCTCTTGCCCAAGTGGGTCGCTCTTGCCCCATAGTGCATTTTTCAGGAAGCTTTTGGAGGCCTTCCCGGTGTCCAAATCGGGCGTGTGATAGCTCTTTGGAAAGCTCTTGGAGTCTACTTTCCAACACAAGTGGAATTATGCAATTTGGATTTGATTTACCCTGTCAAAAATCAAATCTCCCAACACTAGTCAAAATGAGCAGAATGAGGCTGCCTCAAGGCAGAGCGCTGTTGCAGTCAACTTTTGAAGGTCTTCCTCAACTCCAAATTGAGCTCATGATAGCTCATTGGAAAGGTATTTCTGTCTAGTTATCATTTGACTCATCATGCAAGTCATTTGGCCAACCATGCTAGGAGAAATCTTGATTTTCCCAAGGTCACTTCAGAGGTGCATTCAATTCTCCTGAGGCAACGGTATTTTTTACCTTTCTCCAAAACCATGATACCTGTGTAAAAAGTTAAGGAGGTTTTTCTTCCTTGGCATGTTTTGAACAAAAACCTCTCTCAGTTTTCCAAAATTCATCTTTGATTGCTCTGAAACATCCTTTGAGTGAAACTTATCCCGATGTGTGAAACAAGGAATTTTGTCGAAATGAAGCGAAATGAAGGGGATAAGGGGATTCTAAATTCTTGGGGAAATTTTGGGAAGTAGGGAGGGATGTTAGGAAGCAGGGGAAAGTGGAATCACAGAGATTGAGTGAGGGGAAGGAGTCCAAAAGGGCAAAACACAGGCCTAGCCTAGAAAATTGCCAAGTTGTGGCTAGAAACTAGGGTTTGTGCAAAAATGAGGAATTTGGGGGATCTCAGTGATGGGAAGTGTTTAATTAGGTGAATTAATGATAGGGGAAGGTGTATGAACATCGGGATACAAGTTTTTCGATGATTTGACCATCCAAGAGAAATTACCTCCAAAACCCTAGGAGAGGGAAATGGACCTTACCAAGGCACAACTGAAGCATGAACAAGGTGTAAAATGACCCAATGGAACTTTACATGATGATGAAAACCCTCTGAATGATGGTACACTCAGTTGAATGGTGACATGGACTGACACTTGGACAACTTTGGAAGGAGTGAAAGCAAACCCTAGACCTAATGCCTAGTGACCAAATTTGTCTTGAAGACTTATTGAAATGACAAAATTTGACCTTGACACCTTAAAATCACTTTGTAAGAGCATGTTTGATCACTGAAGGAAGGCTGCAAAGGCTGACTCTAACAGCTTCATCCTCCAAACTATCACCGTGACTTCACTTTATATTTGGCCACCGCGTTTAGCACTATTGCTATGGTTCTGGTGCAGGATGACGATGATAGAAATGAACATGTTATTTATTATCTATCACGGAATCTTCTCGACATAGAAACGTGTTACGCTCATGTCGAGAAATTGGCCTTGGCAGCAGTACACATTGTGCAGCGTTTTCGCCATTACATCCTGTTGCGTACAATAACAGTGGTTTCAGATTGCAACCCCATGACATATATTCTATCTAGACAATTAATGGGGGGAAAATACTCCAAATGGATCGTTATCCTTTAGGAGTTCGACCTAGAATTCACTATTGCTAAGTTGACCAAATCACTGGTTTTTGCAGATCTCATTTGCTCTCTCCCGACAGACTCCACCCCATCTCACTCCGAGGATCATATCCCAAACGAATCACTCTTCCTCATCAGCACTCGCGATCCATGGTATGGAGACATTATAGTGTATCTTCAAACCTCAACGTTCCGGTCTAAATTGACCAAAGATGCTCGACGTCGGATTCAGCATCAATCTTAACCCTACCGCATTGTAGGAGATACTTTATATCGCGTTGGAGTAGATTCGGTGCTCTGTCGGTGCTTGACTTGGGAAGAGGCTGAAAAGGTCTTGAATGACTGTCACAGTGGCGCCTGTGGTGGTCACATGTCCGAATATGCCACTGCTTAGAATATTCTATGTGTAGGTTACTTCTGGCCCTCGATATTCAAAGACTGTATTATTACAGTCCGAAAATGTCACGAGTGCCAAGTTTTTCAGTGCAAGATGCGCATGCCACCTCTCCCTTTGCATCATGTTATTACCGTCAGCTCTTTTGAAAAATGGGGCGTAGATTTCATGATGTGTAACCCTCATTCGACTGGGGGGCATGCATATATAATCGTCGCTGTTGACTACTTTACTAAGTGGGCCAAAGCGATGCCTACACTTGCTGCTGACGGTAAGATGGCTGCTCAGTTTATCTTCAACCATATTATTACACGTTTCGGGGTACCTCAGGCCATTGTGACTGATCATGGCACTCACTTTCGAGATTATATGATGGCCGAGCTGACATCAAGATTGGGCTTATGACATGATATCTCAACACCATATTACCCCCAGGAAAATGGCCAGGTTGAGGCTGTGAACAAGGTTTTGGTCACTATGCTTCAACGAACAGTTGGCATTCATAAGTCCAATTGGCATCTCCAACTGTTCTCAGCTCTATGGGCCTACCAGACATCAGCAAAGAGTGCAACTAGATTCACACCATTCCAATTGGTGTATGGTCTGGAAGCAACTCTTTCGGTTGAGTGCAAAATTCCTTCTTTGAAATTGGCTGTGGAACTCTTGCCCAACACTTCTCCTAAGGAAGAGTGTCTCTTGTATTTGGAATGGTTGGATGAAACCCGCTGCTTGGCCGCCTTAGCCATTGAGGCACAGAAAAAGTGGGTCAAAGCTCACTTTGATTAATCAGTCTCTCCACGTTCCTTTGTCGAAGGGGACCTTCTCCTGCTATACGACCAAGCGTACGACAAAATCGGGGTAGGAAAACTCCAACCCATGTGGCGTGGGCCCTATATAGTAAAATGAGTATTGAAAAATGGGGCTTATGAGCTCATTGATTATGAAGGAGTTCCGTTGGTGCAGCCTAGAAATGGGTTGTACCTTAAAAAATAATATGCTTGAAATTATTTTTGGTGTGGTGTGTGTACATAGGTGTGTATATTCATTTGTGTGCATGTGTGGTGTGGTGTACGATGTAAGAATCTTTCTGTTGATCGGGTCTTCCTGATTGTGTAGATGTCCATTACTCCATTTGTGGGTTTCGCAGATGGTACCTCCCGCAGTACCAGGAATCTGTCTTCAGCAGCCTGGGTAATCTATGATCCTGCTAGAGAGTTAGTCAACCTACAAGGTGTGTGCCTGGGTCCTGCTACAAATAATATCGCGGAATATAGTGTTTTATTGGAATTATTAACGGAGGCTGTACACCTCGGCATTCGTGAATTACTTGTGTATCCAGACTGACAACTTGTAGTGTCACAACTTAATGGTCATTATTCGGTAAGAAATCCATCCATTTTATGTTTGTATCTACGTATTCGTTTACTGGAAAGAAATTTTGACTATATTACATATCAACACATACCCAGGCATATGAATACATTAACAGATGCAGTAGCTAATTTGGTTCTAGATAGACATTTTTGCAACTTATAAACAAAAACATCATCACATGTAAAAAGATCCATCCAAAAATAGGTATGTATATATATATATGTGTCGAAATGTTTACATAGTGTGCATCACATAAAATAAAAAATATACATGTTCATCTTAATACATCTAGAGACGACATGTCTCTCAAAAAATATGCATGAAAAAGAGCCCTAGGTGTCTAATCTGCATGATTCTCATGATAACAAGTCACTGCGTGCACTAGGCGTCTCAGAAGATGGTGGAGGCGACTAGGCACTCCCACCGTATGTCTCTGGTATGCTAGTGGGACATCTGCCAGCCGAGCGTAGTCTGGAATACCTCGGGCAATTCCTTCAAGGTTCTGGATTATCTCTCCCCCTTCGGCACCCTCTGCCTGAGGGTCAGCTGCGGGATGAGTTCTTCGTGCAATGGGAGACATAACGGCAGGTCTCTCTGGGCCTACATCTGCATACACATAAAATTGTTATTAGAACAGACATGTATTACCAAAAAGATATCATAAAACATAAAAATCATAAAAACAGAGTCATACCCAACTCCTTGTCCCAGTCCTTCCCCTCCAGGAGCAAAAGGTCTGGGTCTCCAGTGAAATCGGTCCCCGCATAAGGAAAATCCTCGACCACAATAATTGGCGCCGTAACCATCCAAAAAACTCTGGCCTCCAGGACATCTGTTGTCCTCCTCTTGATCTAGGCATCAGTGCTGCCCAGTGAGCCATCCTCGGCTCTCTTGGTACCGGCTCACCTACAATGGCCCCTTGGCCCTGAAAGATAGGTAGTCATTCCAGAATGAACGATACCAGAATGGAACCGTAACCAAACTGCTTCAGTTTGACTTGCTTCCATTGTGTGAGTTGTCTTTTAATATTTGTTGTCACTACAGTAGCCCAATCAAATAGTGTTAGATTCATACACTAAGTGGCTAGTAGGAGTTGGGCTTTTGTTTCCTCATGCAGTGCTTGCGATCCCGCAGCCCGCGTGATGGTGTGTAGCACCACTCTGAGTGCTAGTTCGGGGATAGTGTGGATGTCTGCCTTCCCGCTTCTCGATCCCCGTTGTGCCCCTGGGCACACTCTCACCATCACTTCCTCCATCTTTTCACCAGATGATTTGCTGCCTGTCAATATAGGTACCGGGCCTCTGCGCGACAATCCGGTTATGAAGTATACATCAGAAACTTCAAGGGCTAACACTTGATCCCGAAGTCTGAAAACCTCTTCATTTTCATCCCAAATGCTAACCAGGTACTGTAAGAGCTCAGGTTGAGCTCGTAAGCAAGGTGTTAGCAAGAACCTTTTAAGCCCGCAATTCTTGAGTGCAGTCATACAGGCTTCATTCTCCATGGCTAATTCATCCTCTTCCCCGTGCTCTCTCTCTTTCCACTCAATAACCATTTTCACCTTTGAATCTGCATCAACACATTAAAAAATGTTTGTTAGATCTCTGGTACATTTCAAAATACACTTGGATAGCTCATATTTTAGAAATTTTAAGCAAAAAATTATGTTGCGCCGCTGGCGCGACCCATGTGTAAAGAAATGCCCATTGGCGTGGGTCCGTGCCCAATACCCGCGCCAATGGGGCGAGCCCTAAAAATTCAAAACGCTTTGCCCAAAAGTCTAATACAGAATAAAAACTTATGAAAAAAGGATTGAAATGGAGTACAAGGGAGCACCTCTTACCTGGAATGAACGAGAATCTGAATGGTAGCCCAGATCGGTCACAATGGCCGTCAGAAGTTTGCACACAAAATAGACCACTGTTGCTCTCCAAGTGAGGTAAATAGTAAAAGTAATTTTATTTTTACCATTTGGCATATTTATGACTTTTTAAACTCAAATTAGGTTTTAAAAGTTATTTCTGTTTAATATTTTTTGTCAAAAATTGGTTTTACACTTGCTTTTATGTGCAGCGACAGGTTTTTACGTGACTTCGACCGTGATACAAGTTGTATTTTATACTTTTTCGGACTCGGTAAATACACGAAAAAGCCATTTTGGAGTCATCTTTCAGCTCTTTTCTGACTCTATAAACATGAAAAGATCACCGAGTCCCTTGTTGTTTCGATCTCGTTAAAGTGGACACAAAACGACATCTACCCAGTATACGTTTACCCCTTTTCAGGCTGGGATATATTATTTACAAAAAAGGAATACCATAGCCTATCGCGACTAGGAGGTTTTCTCAGATATTGTTTTCTACCTTTTCGGATCTGAGAAACTTTTTATGAAAAGGGACCATTGGAGTTTACTTTTCTACTGTCTTTTCAAACTCTTTAAACATGAAAAGACACCGAGTTCTTCCTTTGCCAAACTCATTAAACCCTGATGACATTGGATTCAGTCGTAATGACATTATTCGATTTGCTCCTTCCTAGGGCTCGTTAAATGTACTAGGATGGATTCGCCTGAAGTGCAGACTTATATTACAAGCATATGCTATCCCCTTCAAGCTTTTTATCAAAAATAATTGGGGTACTCGCCAGAAATGGTGGGGAAAAAATGGAACCAGAATCATTGTCGTGTGGGTAGTATGTCGCTCTTGAACATGGCACGTGTCTGCATTCGTGTCAGGTTGGGGACATCTCATCTCAGTTTTTCACTTGCCTCCATGGGTTTGGGTAATCCCTTTTGACCTCCCATCTGCTCTTTGTCTTGTCACCATGACCCCTAATCTATTGATGTCAAATACTGCCAAACTCACTATCGTGCCGCCATATGTTCAACAGAATTTGACCTCTGCAAAATCCCAACCTTCCTCTGATTCTCATCTGATCCAGATTCACAAAAACCATTATGTTCCTCTGTCTCATGTCGATGATGTGGGAAACATTATGGCCCACCTTCGATCAAGGTCACTTCCTGTCGACTTCAGCTTTTTATCCGGGAAGCTGATCTAGAGACTCCCTTTTCGTACCTTCGAGCCTGCATGCCTCAATGGCAGGTTCTTCACGTTCGACGAGAGGTTTTCCTCATTGGCCTCCAATCGAGTGATTCTACGGGTGTTCGACGCCAGCTCATTGATTCGCATGCCGTAGATT
Organism: Pinus albicaulis; assembly: GCA_034641835.2. Taxonomy (NCBI): domain Eukaryota; kingdom Viridiplantae; phylum Streptophyta; class Pinopsida; order Pinales; family Pinaceae; genus Pinus; species Pinus albicaulis. The sequence continues at coordinate 1,885,593,588 of CM076578.1, read as the reverse complement.
TTACCTATAGTACCTTGAGGGCCATTATCATTATTGGTGGTTCCTCTCATGTCTGTTAACAACTTTCATCATTGGCTGGTAATCAGACGATGTTCTTGCATGTTCGACTTCAGCTCAAATATTCGCATGCTTGAACTTGTACTTTGTTCGGGTTGAGATGGAGCGCAAGACCCTGGATTTTTTTCTGTTATCATCCAGGCTGTGATTTTGTGGATTATTTTGATTAGTTACATGACTCATTGATTGGATGGTTGCGACCATGCCTAAGTCTATTTATCAATCCTCTCTGGATGGCTGCGCCCATGCCTTGGATATGGATTATTGTATACTTTGTTATGGATGGTTGCGCCCATATCTCATGTATTTGAGATATCAGTTGTACTTCGCTCCGCAGGTTTTCCGATGGCAGTGTTTTCAGTTGGACATGTTCTCGTAGAGCATTTCACCCCTCTCTCTCGTTCAGGCCTCATGCTTTAGGGGGCATCTGTTACACAACAATTTGTCACCGTCCCTGCCATTCCCCACCCCGCACATTGGAGGGTTCATTCCGTGACCTGTGAGCAGAGACAAAGCTTGAAAACACTTTCATGACATCCCTTTAAACATGAGCTTTCATTGTCCTGAAGACAACTCCTTGTAAAAAACCCTAAGAACACCCATTTTTTCATTTGCGCGGGAATCTAGTTCAGTACCCATGCTAATGGGGGAAATCCTTCAAAGAGGGTGCACCAATTGGCGCTTTGTCTTAGAGTCGCATTCGCGCCAGCCATTTTAAGGAGTGTTTTTTAAAAATAAATGGTGAAAGTTTCATCCTAACCAATTCATAAACTGGTATCTATCTTGAGTTGGGAGGTTTGGCTACTAATTTCCATGGAGAGGAAGTGGTTTTCCACCTCTCATGGAAGCTTCCTTGATGATAGGGCCAATCCCATGATTATAGGGATCCCAACTCCCCTTCCTCCATCTATAAAAGCTTGCTCATCTCCTTTGCAAGCTAGTCTTCAGATCTCCAAGTTCCCAAGAGCCTTATGCTGCAAGAGCTTTGATTCATTCCCTTGAGGCCAAATCCAAGCAAGGAGACTATCGTCAAGATACGGAGAGAGAGGCTTGTCCCATCCCTGATAGGCTTTATCGAGACATGTTCTGCTGACGACCCACCAAAGGAGGATGTTGCGTCGAAGCTATGGTTGTATTCTTCCTTTGATTCATTAATGATAAGCGACTATTGGTTATGGTTCCACTCTTGTTCTTGATTATTATCATGAGTTATGTCCTCTTCGACTAACATATAGTTGTATATATTGGATTTTATGCTTGCGTTTGTTCTGTTTCTTGCATGTGTAGATGTCTGATCACGGAGATCGTGAGGATTGTGATCTGCCAAAGCTGAGGAATGGGAGCACTACCTCTTCTATAAACGACAACGTTGGATTCCAGGTAAGCCTTCATCACAAGTCGATTTATTTGCAATTAGGAACCTGCACTGTAGCATGTTCGATTGTTGCTAGACTTGGTCTGGGCTAGTAGGGATCGCCTATGTCCGCAGAGGGGATTAACCTCTTCAACACTCAGCCTTCCATGAAAAACATGACCATGATGATAAACAGGGTATGTCCAGGAGCACGAAAGGGATCAGGTAGTGGGAAAGTTGATATCCAAAATATCCCATATTTGACACTACGAGTGGTGCTACATACCATCACATGAGTTGTGGGTTCACAAGCACCGCACGAAGCAAAAAGTACACAATTGCTTCTTGTTGTAGACTGCTTGGCACCAACCATCTACAACTAGGCAGAGGCCGTCACAATAAACATGAAGCGCCAGCTAAAAAAATGCAAGAAGACCAAACTGAAACAATTTGGTTATGGATCTATTCTGGTATTATTCTTCTTGGAACAACTACCCATTTTCCAATGACAGGAGGTCATAGTCCCGACACCACCAATGAGAGAACTATGGATGGCTCGATCGGCAGCTTTGATGCCAAGGGTAGGGGGCCGTCAATAGATGTCCTAGAGACCAAAATTATTTTATTGGCTCCTCCAAAAACTAATTAACGTGGAGAACAGGCCCTACTTTGGTACAAATTTCACTGATGATCCAGACCTCCCACTCCCAGAGGGAGAGGATTGGGATGAAGATTTTGGTGAGACTCAATTTTCAAGTTTTATGAGTATTATGATTTTTTTTTATGTGTGTTTTGACATTAAATCCATGTGATTGCAGATGTTGGCCCAGAGAGACTTGTCAGCATGTCACCGATAGCGAGGAAAATCACTCGCGATTTCAACCCTCAAGGCGAGGGTGGCGAGGAAGATAAGATAGTGCATAACCTGGAGGGACTTACACGAGGAGTCCTAGATTATTCATGATTTCATGATGTTCCTCATGCCTACCAGAGACACAAAGTAGGGGTGCCTAGCCGAATTCACTGCTTGGTGAGGCGGCTTGTACGGGCAATGACATGTTATCATGAGCACCATGTTGATGATACACCTAGGCTTTATTTTATCTACATATTTTGAGAGACATGATGTCTCAGGATGTCACATAAACACACATATGTTTTTTTAAGTTATGATGCAATGGCTGCAAACATGTGATATATATACACATCTATTTTCCTACATGGATCTTGTACATATGATGATGCTTGTACAAATTACGCAAATGTCTATCTAATACAATGTTAGCCACTGTATCCATTAATGTGTTCATTCATCTAGGAATATGTTGATAGGTAATAAAATCAAAATTTCTTTCCAACAAACGAATATGTAAATACAATCTCAAAATGTGTGGATTTCTAACTCAATAATGACTATTGAGTTGCAAAACGACAAGTTGTGAATCTAGATTTACAAGCAATTCACATATGCTAAGGTTGATCGCCTTAGTTAATAGCTCAATGACAGTGCTATATTCAGCGACATTGTTTATAGTTTGTCTTAGACAAATACCTTGCAGATATATCAACTCACTAGCAGGATCATAAATTACCCAGGCTACCGAAGACAAATTCCTGGTACTGTGGGAAGCACCATCCACAAAACCGACATAAGGAGTAATAGAAATTTTCACAATAAGCAAGACCTAATAAGCAAGAAAATGCTCATAAAGCACACAAAACAAAAACACATGTACGCAAATGAAAACAACACCTATGTACACCTGTTATGCATGAATTACTCATGCATAATATTTTTTGAGATACAACCCATTTTTGTGTTGTTCAAGAGGATGACCTTCGTAATCAATTAGCTCATAGGCCCCATTCTGCAACACATGTTTAATGATGTAGGACCCATTCCACATAGGTTGAATTTTTTCTGCCCCCAGCTTATTATGAACTTGGTCATACATGAGGATGAGATCTCCTTCAACGAAAGAATGAGGGGAAACTAACTGATCAAAATGAGCTTTGACCCACTTTTTCTTTGCTTCAATAACAAGAGGAGCAAAGCATCAGGTTTCATTCAGCCTTTCTAAATAAAGGAGATGCTCTTCTTTTGGCGAAGTATTCGACAGTAATTCAACAGCCAACTTGACGAAGGTATTTCACATTCAATCAGGAGAGTATCTTCTAGGCCATAAACCAATTGGAAAGGACTAAAATCAATTACATTATTAACTGAGGTTCAGTATGCCCAAAGAGCTGAAAGTAACATGAGATGCCAATTGGATTTGTGGATCCCAATCGTACGTTGAATCATGGTGACAAGAACTTTTTTCACAACTTCAACCTAGCCATTGGTAGTATGGCATTGAGCTGTCGTGACGCAAACCCAACCTAGAAGTCAACTCTGCCACCATATAATGCCAAAAATGGAAACCATGATCGGTAATGATGGCTTGAGGGACACCAAACCTAGCAATAATGTGATTGAATATAAACTAAGCAGTTGACTTACCATTAGGAGCAAGTGTAGGCATTACTTCGGCCCATTTGGGAAGTAGTCCACAGCTACAATAATATAAGCATTCCCCCCAGCCAAGTGAGGGTTACACATCATAAAGTCGATGCCCCACTTCGTAAAGGGACCAACAGTAATGATGATATGAAGAGGAACAGGTGGCACATGCAAATTGCGTTGATAAATATGGCAATCATGGCATTTACGAACTACGACAATACAATATTTGAAAATAGAATGCCACAAATAACCAGCACGAAGAATATTTTTTGCAATAGAATAACCAGAAATGTGACCGCCACAGGCATCATTATGACAATCATTCAGAGCTTTCTCAGCTTCCTCGAGAGTCAAACATCACCAGAGTATGGAATCTACTCCAATACAATAGAGAGTATCTCCAACTATACGATAAGGTTGCAACTGATGGCGGATGCGTCGGCAGGCATCCTTCGTCAACTCAGATATAAAAGATGAAGTCTAGAGATAGATGATGATATCACCATACCAAGGATCGAGGGTGCTAATAAAAAAAAGTGAATTTTCTAAAATGGATTCCTTAGAACAAGAAGGAGCGAGTTGAAAGGGAGAGAACAGAGTAAATCAACAAAGACCAATGATTTCTTAGACTTGGCAGTAGTAAATTCCAAATCAAACTCTTGGAGGATAACAATCCACTTTGATTATTTTTCCCCCAGCAATTGTCGAGACAATATGTAGGTCATGGAGTTGCATTCAAAAATCATTGTCACTGTACACAAAATAATATAATGACGAAAATGTTGAATGAGTTCAACCACAACCAATGCTAACATATCGACATGGACATAATGCATTTCGGGGTCGAGAAGGTTACGAGACAAGTAATAAATAACATGTTCATGACCATCATCATCGTCTTGTACCAAAGCCATGGCAATCATGCTGAAATCAACAGCTAAATAAAGGGAAAAATCACGATGATAATTTGGAGGGCGGAGGAGAGGAGCACTGACCAAAAATGTTTTCAACGTATCAAAATATTTCTGAGCGATCTCATCCCAATAAAAATCAATGCTCTGCTTTAACAATCATGTGAATCCTTTAGCTACTTTAGCATAGTTAGGTATAAAATGACGTAGAAAATTAGCTTTCCCTTGTAAATTCTGCAACTGATGCAAGGAGGAAGGAGAGGGGAGAATGATAATAGCCTCAATCTTGAGAGGATCTAGGTGAGTTCTGTATTTGGAAATGATAAACCCTAAGATGCTACTGAAATCGACGTAGAAGACACACTTGTGCAGGTTAAGTGAATTTTATAGTGTCTACAACGAAGAAAATTCTAATGAATATGGTCAGGATGATCCCTACGCTTAGTCAAATGATCCAGAAGGTCATCCAAATAAGGCTGAATGATGTGGAAAATATCATGAAAGGAATAAAACATCGCTTGCTGAAATGTGGCCCCAACATTCTTTAAACCAAAAGGAAGCTACATATATAAAAAGGTGCCCCAAGGACATATGAAGGAAGTATTGTGTTGATCAGTTGGAAGAATGTTGATCTGATTATACCCTAAAAAACTGTCCATAAGGGAAAAAATCTCGCTCTCGACACAGTCGTCAATGATTTGATCGATGAAGGGAGTAGGATAATTATCCTTAGGACAAGCTCGATTGATATCACGATAGTAAACACATAGATGAATAGTTCATATTTTTTATCTACATGAACAATAATAGAGACCCATTCTGTCAATGGAATCAGATAAATGAAACCATCTTTGAGAAGCTTTTCCACTTCATCCTTAATGGCAGCATCTTTCCTAGGATGCACTGGAAGAAGACGCTGATGAATAGGTTTTGAATGGGGGTAAGTAGGAATTTCATGTACCACGATGCTAGGATCAATGCCGGGCATTTCTTCGTAGGACCATGCAAAGACATCACGAAATTCGCAAAAAAGGCTAGTATAGACTTGCACTTCATTAGAAGAAAAGGTAACCCCAATATGGATGTTATCGACGATTCCTGGTTTAATGGAAATTTCGATAGCCATATTTTGAGTAATGTTACTCAAGTTACCTTCCAAAAAAACTTCATGGACCTGAATAGGTGTTTGAAGTGGAGGAGAAGGAACTTGAGAGGCAAAACGCTCAAGACAAGTAGACATGGCCCTAAGACTTGGTAGAAACGAGGAACGATGATGACCAATGTCCCATGGTAGATCGTCAAGAGACATGGTTTCCACGATAGCCTCATCGGAAGGAAACACTTCTTTCAAAGGATCTGGTGAATAAAATTCACCAAGCCAAGGGGATTGAGAATAGATGTCAAGAATCATGCTCGAAGGAGAAAACTTAGAGGACGGAGTGCCCGATGCTACAATGAGTTCACAATAATCAATTTCAATTGGACTCAATGACATCAAATCTTCGAACGAATCGATCTGTTTAGGAGAAGGGATAATCTGGGGGTCATCAGTGCGAGAAATCTTATTAACTTGAACAATATTTGGTAGTGGAAGGGGAAAAATACCCATGAGGATAGGGTCCTTGAAAAGGCCTGGTCCGATGCTCTCGTAGGGAGTAGGAATCTAATCCATGTATGGAATGTTGTTCTTGGAAGAAGAAGTGAAGAAAGACAATTTATCGACAGTAATAATATTTCCTTCATGCGGGAATTTCAAAACACGAAAGAGAGTGGATGGAACACAAGAATGGCGTGAGTCTAACTGCGTCCGAGGAGAATATTGTAATTGAGTTTAGCATCAACAACTTTGACCTCGACGTTGATTGTCTTCCCTTCCAATGTAATCGGTAAACTAGCGAGAACACCAAGAGGTTTAGATTCCCTTCCATCAAATGCTTCAAGGGCATTGGGTGAAGAAGTGAGAGCTGGAGAACCAATGTATTTCCAACAAGTAGATGACGTAACATAGGTGGATTCACCCTCATCCATGACGACCCTTTGAATATTAAAACCATTAATACCAACTTGAATGATGTGCACAATTTGGTGCGGGAGTCGCAGGACGAAATTATCTAAATTGAAAGCGAGAAGGCTAGTGTCGGCAGGATCAACCCCACCTATCGCAAATAGCAAAGCCTTCTGCTATGATGGACAACTCTGAAGCACTTCTAACATAGACATCATGGATGGTGCCTGAGCCAAATCCTCAAAAATACCGTAATGTTGAGTGACACAGGCGTTAGGATTGTACGAAGAATTATGGAGTACGCCTTTAGAAGATGGTCGTACAATGGATTCAGTGCTAGGTTTTTCAATATCAAGAGAGCCAAAAGCATGTGGATGAGGAGGACCATCAACAATCTCCTTCCCCGCTACCTAACGTGAACCAGAATAATATTTCAATCGAGTAGCAATAGAAATGGGTGCAGAACTGTTCATCATGAACACTCGCGAGCCAAATGGGGTAGAGTATGGAGGTTGCTCTACCATCTGGGTCTGCTGAGGGAAAGTTTCTTTAAGAATGGATGAAGCTCCTTGGGCACCTTTGAGCAATCGACTCACTTCAAACCATCGAGGAAAGTCCTTGGTGAAGTGCTCATCATCACAAATTAAACAAGGATACTTTGGTTTGCATTGAGAACTATCAACAAAACAAGGTTTTGGAGAATCCTGTTTCGGAGTATTGGCTTTTGCCTTACCTTTACCCTTATTCTTACCTTTGGAAGTGTTATCTATAGGATTGGCCTGAACATCATTCACTTCTACAGATTTTCCAGAATTCGAAGTTGACTGAGAAGCTACATTATTGGAAGAAATAGACTTCTTCTTCCCAGAGTTGGATGAAGGAGACTTCTGAGAAGTCTGTGATACGGAACCAATAATACCATCAATGGATGGAGTTAATGGTAGTTTAGAAGTTCCAGGTTGAGGAGCATCAGGCAAGATATCATATAATGTGCCAGACTAAGAGTACACGAGATCAAGGTACTGGGCATAAGAAATGGCTTGTTCCTCGGTCACACATGCCCCCTAGCTATGTCTTTGGAAATATGATTGACAAAGGAGGTAGTGAACCAATGAGTCAGAAGCTGATCAGGTATCTCAAATTTTATCATGGGACAATGACGCCACCACTCATGAATATGATCTAAGATATGAGTAGCTTGGTCCTGTTTCAATGAAGTGAAGAGATGCGTCTCGGTCTCATAGCAGATCAGTAACTGAAAATGTGTGAGGAATTCCATCGCTAAAGAATTGAAATCTTGGAAAACTCCACAAGACAGCTCAATGTACCACTTTGTAGTGACACCAGTAAGATTTTGCTAGAAAAGACGGAGACAAATAGAATTGTCAACCCAAGAATTAGAAGAAAACCACAAGTGGAAGTCATAACATGCATTTGGGGGTATTCACTAGGTTTACCCTCAAATTTAGGACAATCACCAGGAATCTTGGTCAGAACTAGAGGCCAATATGGATTATGAATAATAGGATCATTTTTCAACTTTGACACATCTGGTAATTCCAACATAGCAAGAAATGGTAATTGAGTATTAAAATTCATCGGAGGTCTTTGATAAGGACTTGTGTACACTTTCCACGCAATTCGAGCAGGATTCTATCCCCATACATTCTGTCTCGAAGGATTCAAATCAGAGGGATTAGAAGTAAGATAATTTGGTTGATACTGGGGTTGAGGACCAGGATATTGAGTCAAAGTAGACCACTGAGGCCCTTTCTCAGTAGCATAAAGATTCTGTTGTAGAATGGAAGCATGACTTTGAGGTTGCTGATACACAAGTTGATTTTGAGGGTAAGGAATCTGGGGTGCGCTATATACCAGTTGATATGAAGCTTGAGGGTAATAAGCACCCTGTGGTTGCGCAGGTTTACCTTGCAAAGATGGTTGATAAGGCTACTAAGCAAGGTAAACATGTAAAACCGGCTGCAGAAACGAAGGAATCTGTTGGTGGGTAGGTTGCAATGGCTACTAAGTGGGTTGAACCAACTGTTGAAATGGTTGTTTAGGGCCACTAGGTTAACCTTGTAGGAAAGGTGGGCCTAACGGTTGCGACGGACCAAGTTGTCCCTAATAACCAAGTTGACCTGGAGAAGGACCATAGGGTTGTCCTGGTTGCAGAATATTTGGGCTATACTAAACGTGCAGCTATGATTGAAGCGCAATAGGTTGTCCCTATGGTGGATAAGCTTTCCCCCCAGGACCAAAAGATGATCTAGGTTGATTTAGAGGTTGAATCGAGAGACTAGAGGGTTGTCCATGTTGGACCAAATGTTCTCCTTGTGCAGGTTGGCCTTGTGGACCGGATGGTTGTCCCTATGGACCAAAAGTAGGGCCCTGCTGAGCTAAAGGTTGTCCCATATAGGGTTGTCCTTGCAAGCCATAGGGTTGCACAAGCAAAGTAGGTCTAAACTGAGAAATGACTTGATGAGGATTAGTAGGAGGAAAATAAAAAGGAGTACCAAGCTCATCATAATAAAGTGGATATGAATAAACAATGTTACCAACTGCATCATAGTGATGAAACAAAGGGTGGTCAGTAGCCTGGGACTGCTGAGAACCCTGAGAGTTCTGCTGGTGAACAGCCAACAGATACTCCTCAAAAGTAAGGCTGCCAGGAATCACAGGAGTAGTGGAAACAACACTAGATGAAAGTGAGGCTTCCGCCAAAGGAGCATATCGTCGGTGAATATCCAAAATCTGCTTGTCAAACTCATAGGTAGAAACCATATGTGGGGTAGATGGAATTTCCATGGTGTGGGATTGTGATCTACCTGGGCTGGGATTAATAAGATTCCTATGAGTGTGAAGAATCTAGAGGACTGATATGTAACAATCGGTGTAGACAAAGCCACATAGACAGTAGGTTGAACCGAGATAGATGTAATAGTAACCGACAGATCTGACACTGAAGGTGACAGTCCTAACAAAGGGAGGACCGAACTTCGAGGAGGAGTTACTATGCTGGATTGTGCTATGGATGCAACACCAAACATAATCTGACTCGAAGACCTATAGCCAGCTGAAAGTGACATCGAAGGTAGAGAAGATTGGACAGAGGCACGAGAGAGATCTTCAAGAGAGAGTTGATATTCTCCTATAAAAATAGGCATTCCTTCACTGCCAACAGGACTGGAGGAATCCATATCTGAGTCTGCGTGAGATCTTAGAAAAGACTATGGGGACTAGGAGGTACCGCAGCAACAACAAAAGGTGATCTAGATGTAAGAGGAGGAAATTCTCCTTCTTCCCCAAAACTAGACCAAGCACTTAAAGGAGACCAATTGAAGTCAGTTGGTTTGTCAAGAAGAGATCGAGTTACAAGGGGTTGGATATATGGTAGAATAGGCTACGAAAACTCAGCATACCTAGTGGACTGAGGGGTTTCAAAAGAAACTTCTGGAAAATAACCACCACTAGGATGAAGTGAAGATGACTAAACTGGAGGTTCCGCCACTTTGACCGATTATTAGAATAGGAAGGAAAAGAGAGAACCAATCGATGGTCCCAAGATCAAGAACCAATGAAATCAATCAGACTAAGTAACAAAATTTTAATAGGAGTGTAATCGTAGGTGATTAATTTTATAAAATTGAAACCAAAATTCATTGTTTCATGTTTTAAGAGTCAAGAAACAGACAAAAGATGACTCTAGTCACTTTCAATTTGAAGCGAGTGTGAAAGGAAAAGTGCTCGATGATCTTTTACTTATTTAAAGAGTCACGAAAAGATTGAAACGACTACTCAGGTATTCTAAGCAATAGGGTGTACGAGGTTTCCGTGAACTGCCATATACACCTTGGTGATAAAATGAAAGAGAAATGACCAAGGACTTAACGTATGTGCAGGTAGTCTCCCCAAATGTTGTGTTCAGTGTATCACAGTTACAAGGCGAAAGACTCAGCTTCCTATGGATAAATGATTTCAACCTAGAGGGGTCTCCCTTTATATACGCGATGGTACGGGGAGAACAAGTCTGTACTAGCGCTATCTGAAGCCAAAAGGCAAGTGACAACTACTAGGTTTTAAGATGGCAGAACAAGTCTCTAGCCTAGACCACTAGAAATGTTTTGTTAGGTTTCAATGTTTCCTTAGGTTCATTGAGTAAATTTTAAAGTTGGTCTTGGATTATGTTTCAATTTCCAGGCCCTATTGAATTTGGAGCTCAACTTCCTAAATGCAAGCTATATGCAAATGAACATCATTTCAATTCGATGAATTCTAGTTATAAGAAGGATAGAAATATTTCAAACAAGCAAGCAAGGAAAGTATGCGAAGAAACTTCTAATGTTCTTAATGCAATAAATCTAAAATGAAATTCCATCCTATATTAAAAAATGCTAGTTATGTAAAGGAACATTTCAATTTTGATGCAACAAAAGAATGCAAAAGATATTTTTTTTTATTTTTTCAATGAAATGAAGCACACAACATACTAATTCAATGGAAAGCAAAATAAACACTAGTTTGAGTTTTGCGAATGTAGGGATTTGAAATTTAATCACTCAACCAAAGTGAAACAAACACAAAAACATGCAAGCTAATGGAGCAAACTTTCAATCGAAAAAGAGAGTTTCTCAAAGTGACCCAAACAAGAAAAGTAATCAATGCTCAACATATTGAAGAAGAAGGACTAATAAAACAAAAAAATGACCGTTCAACCAACAAAAAATTCAAAAGGATTAAGAAAAACTCAGTCGAATGACACAAAACGAGACTGAAAACAATCAAACGTACTTGTTCTCAAACATAAGGCTCAGTGTGCAAGAACACATAGAAAACCTAAGGTCGTAAATAACACTGATAGGAAAATGGAGAAACGACTGAGGGAAGCAAGTCTACAGTATTCAACATAGTCTTAAAGGCTTAATCATACCCAAAAATAACCCGAAAGCAAAAACAAATGACCAATACACTCATTAAGGAGGTCAAACGAAAACCTACAGTGGTTCGCATGACTGTAAGGCTGTAATTAGCACCATACAGGGTTTGGCGTGAGTGATAAAAGAGAAACCTGCGCCAATCAACATGATTGTCCAAATGAAAACCATGCCAAGATGGATACCTATGGGAAATAGAGGAAAAACCACAACCTAATGAGCAAAGGTCAACCTTGATACTCTGGAGCTGAACAAAGGATGGAAAATCAACAAACAAACTAGAAAAATATAGATAACTAAACCAATAATCAAAATGGACCTAACAGGATGAAATGACAAGCTTGCACTGATCCCCAGTGGAGTTGCCAATTTTTTATGAAGGTAAATCCTCTCTGCGGACAGAGACGATCCCTCTAGCCCTAGGTTGGGTCTAGAAACAAAAGGACACACTAAAGTTTTGCTTCCTAGTTAATGAATGAACAAAAGACATGGTAGATTGACCTACCTAGAATCCAACGCTATTGTTATTGTAGAAAGAGTAGTGACCTCTCACTCCTGCCTTATCAAATCACAATCCATTTGCTGTCACGCTTAGATACCTGCACATTGGACAAAGAACAAGAATGACACATGACGCAATATTTTCACTTACAACTATTAGCCAGTCAAAGAGGGCTAAACATATCGCATCAAATAAACATCATAACACAATACTAGAACCAAAAAATAGTCAGGTATATAAATGAATAGAAGGAAGAGTACAACCGATGTTTTAACGTTGTAGTCTCCTCCAGCGGGGTTCAGGCGAAGCGTGTCTCAAATGTTTGTCAGGGAATTAAGACGAGATGAAGGCATGGACTCAAGCTCTCTTAGAATTCATGGACTCAAGCTTCCTCAACGTAATTCTTATTATATCTTCTCTAGTAGTTCAACTATAGTATGTATAATTCTCCCAATTCAGCTAGCTTTTACTAAGAGAGATAGTTTATTTTATAGAGGAAAAGGAAGAGGTTGGGATCCCTACAAATGTGGGAGGGAGTCCTATCCTTTAGGAGAGTTCCAAGGGAGGTGGAAACTACTAACTAAAGGAAGGGGTTCATGTTTGTTTCAGTTCAACCACTCCTAATGACTCATCCTCAAGGTGGTTGGAATGGAACCTCCACCTCTATTTTCAAAAGACATTCCATAAACATCTTGGTGTGGGCATCTAACTAGCACAGAACGCCAACTAGCGCGGGCTCAGTGTTAAATTTCCCGGTTGGTGTGATGGTGTAACTGGCTACTCGCGCCAAGGCAAAAATAGGGTTTTTACAGCTCTGCTCAGGGAATTTTTAAGAGAAGGAATATTTCCCTCATGTAAAGGGATGCAATGATAGTATTTGCAAAGCATGACACTGCTTATTGGTCACAGAAACGACCCTCCAATGTGCAAGTTGGGGATTGCAGGGACAATGAAAAAATTCTATGTAACAACATGTCTTCTGATTTGAAGGTTGATTAAAGGGACATACAAAGTCCATTTCCCATCTTTCAAATGGTCCCATACAATCTGTGGCTGAAGGGGCATTTCATCAGCCTGAATGGGATGACCCATTCTTTGAAAATTGTCGTAGCTCTGCACATATTTCTTTGCATCTTTAAATATCATGGACGAAATATAGCCCATATATAATACCTTATGTCCAATCCTTCGATCAAAAAAATAACCTCCAAAGGTTTCATCATGAAAATCCATGAGGATGTCATAAATTTTTCCTTCTCTGATACATCTGCAAATTTGAATATCAACCCCTGTGTAGAAGAGGTAACCATCCATCCATGAAAATCATGTGTTGCGTTGGATAATAAGTCTCTTTTACAAGGATGAAAATTGCGATGGAATTTTTTGAGCTAATAGGTAACTTGAAACATCAAGATACTACGACATATTGATGGTCACAATAAACATATGTTCATCGAGGAATTGGTCTTCCACTAGTAGAGTTTTAGCCACATATGGGATTATTGATACGAAATATGTGGCAAGGTTCTCATTTCCTAGTTATTCATTTATAGTAATGTCTAATTCCTACCATAATAGTAACCAACGAGTTACTTTGCCATTGGTAACGAGTTTGTTAACTAGATACAGAATAGAAGAATGATCAGTGTACATCAAAACTGGATATCCTATTATATAACACAAAATTTATTTATAGCATAAAAAACGATCATAAAATATTTTTCTCTCACAATGTAGTTTAATTCTACAAGTGCGAGTTTGTTTATAATGTAATAAATTTCCTAGGGATTCTTATCCTATTCTTGTCCGAGAAGTTCTCCTATCATTGTTTCTGATGCATCTGATGATATATGGAATGGTAGACTCTAATTTGGTCCCACAAAAGAGGAATTGTTAAAACTAACTTTTTCATATCTTCAAAATAAATATCGCATTTATCAGTCCACTCAAATTTCACATGTCCAGTTAACACATACAATGGTGTTGCAGTTTTTGAAAATTGAGCTATGAATTAACAATGATAGTAACCAGCATAACCAAGGAAACTACATACCTTTGTTGGCGTACGAGGGGTAGGGAGTTTAAGCATTACCTTGATCTTAGTTGGGTCTACCTGAATATCTGCAACATAGATAAAGTGTCCGGAGACTACAACTTATGTAATCATCATGTGGAATTTTTCATTAATAAGTCACATCCCAATAGATATAAATAATGTAAGAACCTTTTCGAGATAATGTAAAGATTGATCAAAATCATTACTATAAGGAGTGAAATCATCCATACACATTTTAATCCCTTCATTAATTAAATCAGAAAAATTCTCAAAATTTCCCTTTGAAAATTGGTTGGTGCATTTCACAGCCCAAATGGTAAGAATTTGTATGAAAATTTTCTCCATGGACAGGTGAACTTAGTTTTATCTTGGTCGTCAGGAGAAATTTGGATTTTATTATACCCACTAAATCCATCCAAGAAAGAAAAATATTTATTTTTGACAAGAGTGTCAAGGAATTGGTCTACAAATGGAAGAGGAAAATTATTCTTCTATGTGGATTTATTTAGTTCTGTATAATGTACACGAATTATCCATTTTCCATTCTTTTTAGGGAATACCACCAATGGTCAAACCATTTTTGAAGCTATTGTTTCACTATGTACCTAAGATGTGGATTCAATATTATTTGGGGTTGGTGAATGGCCCATGTATCTTTCTTAATATAGATATGGAATGTGCACAACTGAGGATCAATTCCCTTCATATCAGAATATTCCCTAGAAAAGGCTTGATTATATTTCTGAAGAACTTGGGTAATTCTTTCATGTTGAAGGTCATCAAGACTGGTGTTAATATTCAAGGTCTTGCCAAGTTAAATTTCAATGGATATGTTATTATAAATTGCAGTCATAGGTATATGCTCATTGTTAAAATCCTCTAGTGGACCTCCTTGGGATTGCTTTTTAAGAAATTTTTTTAACATATGACATGTTGGGTTTCCTACAGTGAAAGCTGGGTTAATAAATCCATTAATTATTTCATCCTCAATCTCTCTTTTAAAGATAAGAGCTTTATCAATAGTGAGGGGAGAGCGTAAATTTCCTACCTCGTATTCGGGAGGGAACCATATAGAGTTGTCAACTAGCATGTTGGGTCTAGTGGGTGGATATAAAAGGAGATTATTGATAGCAAGTAGGCTTGGCGATGGTTATGCTTCTAGTTCAACACCCAATGTATACGTCTAAAGTGGAAATCCATGGTCTTCTTAATATCAGATGGTGTCCCTCAAACTTATTTTTAGGATGGAGGACTAAACAATCCGTTAGGTATTCCTAGGAGTCTACATAAACAATGTTATCATCTAAGGTTCCTTCTGGTTTGACTACGGATCTATTGGCTAGTTCTAGCACGGTTGGAGTTAGTTTAAATCTGGTCAATTACATGGAGGCCACATGTTTCATGTGTTATAAAATTTATAGAAGCTCCTAAGTCCACTAAGTATTTGGGAAGTTATGCCCCTTAATCTGGATGGTGACTACAAGGTTTCCAAGATTGCCATATTTTATATGTATCTATTTTCCTAGGATAAGATCAGAGAGTTTCCCAAGAACATGGATTGTAGGATAATATTTTGGTTTCATTCTAGACTTATTAATGCACAACTCTTTAACGATTTTAGCATAAATAGGCATTTATAAGATAACATGTAGGAGAGAGATTTTGATACATAAGTTTTGTAGTTCCCCTATGATATCAAAATCAAGATATACATGTGATTTTCCTATGGCTAATATCTTAGGGAATGGGGGAGCAACACCTATAATATTAATGGATTCCTACTATTTAACCAGTTTACTGGATGATTATGTTTAAGTAATAATTATGGTAGGAGGTGAGTGTTCTTTCCTTTTATCGGGATTTTAATTTTTTGGTTGCTCTTGATTCTTTGGAGGATCTTATATAAAGATAGTCCTCCTATATCTTAGATGTAATCCATTACATTCCAACTAGGGAGGACACTAGTCTAGGGTTGTCATAATTTATAAAAATTATATAGGCTTGTTATTCAAGTTTGACTTGGCTGTGTAGGTAGTTGAGGATGTAATGGGGGTGGAGTGTTTGGAGGTAGTTCAAGTGGAGGTTTTAATGGTGGTTGTGACTGAGGTAGTGTTACTATTGATTTTTTTTATAGGTCTAGTGGGGTGCTTCTAACTTTGAGACCACATTGGACTTTGGGTAGGTTGATTTACCCATTGTTAAGGGTGTGGATTATTTGGTAAAAAAATTTGGTGGGGTGTAGGATACTGTTGATTTGGCCAATAAGGGCTGGGAAACGACTGGTTTATCCAGGGTGATAAAGTGTATGGTTGAATCTCTTGGAAGTAATAGAATGTTGTTAACCCTATGTTGGGTATGTGTTATATTCTACCACGACTAAGCACGCCCCCCCTGTCAGGGTCTGGGGCAGCGCCCCGGCGAAAATTTTTGTTCCTTAATTTATGGTGGGTAGTCTGCGTCCATGGTTTCGTGCATGGTTTTGCACATGGTATTGGGGTACGATGGTTTTCAGCCCTTGGTATTTTTGTAAATCCGGTCAAGGGAACTATGGTTATGTTCTAATCCAGGGTTTATGGATTGGGTTTTATGTATGCTTCGGCATGTATATATATGTGTTGTAACACTAAAAGAAATATAATGAAAAATCAAGCTAGTCGTCCTGATTTGGGATCTAGGGGAAAATCTCTGTGTTTATCTATTTTATGTTTTATGCTCTCGCTATTGTTTATTTTCTGTTATAAGATTCGTGTGTAGATAATTAGTTGTTCAGGGTTAAAACCTACATTTGTTATCATCGCAGCTTCGGCTTCAAGGGGACACCTTTGCTGCTGAGGGTTTTTTTCTCGAGCCTGTGGTAGACCCTGTTCAGTGGGAGATCTATGAGATCGATTTGTGTGATGAAAGAAGATGGCGAGCGGCGGGAAGATAGAGATCGAGAAATTTAATGGTCAGAGTTTTGAGTTGTGGAAGCTCAAGATCGAGGATCTACTGGTGGATAAAGATCAGTGGATCAAGGTAGATCCGGGTACTAAGCCAACGGGAATGTCAGATGAAGACTAGAAGAAGCTAGATCAGAAGGCTAAGAGCACAATACGGTTGTGTGTCTCAGATTCAGTATTGTTGAATGTATCTAGGGAAGCTACATCGAAGAATTTGTGGGAAAAACTTTAGACTTTGTACCAATCTAAGTCTCTGGTGAATAAGTTTTTCCTGTGGAAAAAGCTGTATAACCTGAGGATGAAGGATGGAGACTCGGTGACAGAGCATCTGAACGCCTTCAATACTGTGGTAAGTCAGCTGTCATTTGTTGATATTAAAATCTCAGTTGAAGATAAGTGCATCAGTTTGTTGTGTTCTCTGCCAGATTCATGGGAGAGTCTGGTTATTGCAATAGGTAGCAATACAACTACCTTGAATTTTGATGATATTGTCTCAGCCTTGCTATCGGAGGAAATGAGACGAAGAATTATGGAGGGTCAAAATGGAGATGCCTTATCTATACAAGGAAGGTCCCAGAACAGAAACAAGAATAAGGTTTCGAGTGGGAGATCTAAATATCCTGGAAAGTTTGTAAAGGTGTGCAAGAAATGCGGAAAGGAAGGGAACTACAAAAAAGACTGCAGATCTAAAGCTCCTAAGAAAGGAAAGGGATCTAATGATGCTCCTTCTGCAGAGGCAAAAACCACCTCGGATGAAGGTGGGGATGTGTATTTGGCTTCTTCTTCAAATACACATGTGGATCATGAGTCATGGTTAATTGACTCGGGTGCATCCTTTCACTTCACTCCCCATAGGGAGTGGTTCTGTGAGTATGAGAAATATGATGGTGATGTCTTCCTAGGGGATGATAGGAAGGCCAGAATCGTCGGACATGGAAAGGTCAAGCTGAAGCTGCAAGGTGGAAGGATTAGAACACTTCCCGGTGTTCTGCATATTCCTGCATTGGCCAGAAATCTGATTTCTGTAAGCAAGATGGATGATGCAGGTGTAAAAACAGTGTTCGAGAAAGATGCCTGCAAGATGGTTCGGGGAGCACTGGTATTAATGCGGGGAGTTCGGAATGGAACTCTGTACAAGCTACAAGGTAGCACTATTATTGATGAGTGTAACAGTTCTGTGGTTCCTGAAAGTGGGACGGAAAGTCTAGCTATCTCTGGAGAAAAGACCATGCTATGGCATCAAAGGCTTGGACATATTGGAGAGAAGGGCCTTCGGATACTGCATAGAGATGGTATGGTAGAAGGTATGTCTAATTGTTCTCTGGATTTTGATTTCTATGAACATTGTGTATATGGGAAGCAGAATCGGGTGAGTTTTCCTTCTGGTGCTAAGAGGGCAAACAAGATATTAGAACTTGTGCACAGTGATGTGTTTGGGCCTGTGTCAGTTCCATCACTGGGAAAGTCTGTGTACTATGTTTCATTCATAGATGACTTCTCAAGGAATACATGGATATATTTTTTGAGGAAGAAATCTGAAGTCTTTGACAAATTTAAAGAATTTAAGGCTCTGGTGGAAAACCAGACAGAGAAGAAGATAAAGGCATTGAGGACAGATAATGGTGGGGAGTTCTGCAATAAGGAATTTGAAGAGTTCTGTAAGAAGTGTGGTATAGCACGGCAGAAGACTATTCCATACACACCTCAGCAAAATGGAGTTGCAGAAAGAATGAACAGAACACTGATGGAAAAGGCAAGAAGCATGCTCAGTGGTACCGGGTTAGGACAAGAATTCTGGGCAGAGGCAGTGGAGACTACATGTTACTTAGTTAACAGATCACCTTCATCAGCGTTGGAGGATAAGACTCCACATGAGGTATGGACTGGTAAGAAACCCTCTCTTTCACATCTAAGGGTACTTGGATGTGATGCATATGTACATGTTCCAATGGAGAAAAGGACCAAGTTGGATAATAAATCTGAAAGGTGCATCTTTATTGGGTATAAGGATGGTTTAAAGGGTTACAAGCTTTGGAACCCAGAAACAAGGAAGGTTGTGTACAGCCGAGATGTGGTGTTTAGAGAAGTGAAAGATGTTGTTAAACATGAAGTCCTACCAAAGGAACCCGAGAAGATAGAGTTTGAGCTAAAGGAGGATGAATCAGACTCTACAACAGAAGAAGACTCAGAAGATGAAGAGCCACAAACTCCAGCTTTGAGAAGATCAATTCGGGAAAGAAGGCAACCAGAAAGGTATAGTCCATCTGCTTTTTGTTCAGGTTTTGCCTTAACTATAACTGATGATGAACCCAGAACTGTCAGGGAGGCAGTAGATTCAGAGGATGGAAAACTCTGGAAGGAGGCCATGGTTGATGAAATGGCATCCTTGCACAAAAACGATGCATGGGATTTGGTGGAGTTGCTGGCTGGAAGGAAGCCCATTGGGAGCAAATGGGTGTTTAAGAAGAAGATGAATGTAGAAGGCAAGGTGGAGAAATACAAAGCTCGGTTGGTAGCGAAAGGTTATTCCCAGGTGCCGGGAATTGATTTTGGTGATATTTTTTCTCCAATTGCCAAAGTCACTTCTATTAGATTACTTTATCCGCTATTTGTTTGTTTAGAGAACATAGGATGGAGACGTTTCTTCAGACTAAGAGAGACTTACAAGAAGGTGCACCACCACAAGGCTTTGAGGCAAGGTGGCAAGAAAGACCAGAAGTTAAGTAATATTTATGAAGAACACAGGCCACCAAGGATGTGGTATTAGAAATTTGATACCTATATACGGGAACTTGGCTTCACTAGAAGCAAGGAAGATCACTTAATTGGTGGCCGTGTTATTTATTTGGTCTTGTATGTGGATGATATGTTGTTGATTGGAAATGACAAAGAAATTATCAAAGATTTGAAGACCCAATTGTTCTCCAAATTCGACATGAAGGATCTTGGTGCTGCAAACTATATTTTGGGCATGGAAATTAAGAGAGATTGGGCAAAGAGGACACTTTGGTTAAACCAGAGGAAGTATGTCGAGACTATATTACAGAGGTTCAATATGCAAGATAGTAAACCGGTAAATGTTCCTATTCATGCAGGTGTAAAGATGTTTGCTGAATAGTGTCCCAAGACACAAGAAGAAGAGGAGTATATGTCCCGTGTTCCATATGCAAGTGCAGTGGGTAGCCTGATGTATGCAATGGTATGTACTAGACCAGACATTGCACATGTAGTGGGAGTATTGAGCAACTTTATTTCAAACCCAGGGAAGAAGCATTTGACAACAATGAAGCAGGTTTTCAAATATTTATGTGGCACTATCGATTATGGCTTGTGCTACCAGGGAAGACCAAGATTTGAAAGAATGTTGGACATTCGTGGTTTTGTTGATGCATACTGGGCTAGAGATCTAGACCAAAGAAGATCTACAAGTGGGTATGTGTTTAGCCTATTTGGAGGCACAGTCAGTTGGATGAGTAAAAGACAGTCTGTAGTGGCTCTTTCAACTACAGAGGCAGAATACATAGCAGCCACTCATGCAAGCAAGGAAGCAGTTTGGTTGCAGAGATTGTGTTCAAGTATGGGGTTGGCACAACAAGCTATAAGGATATACTGTGATAGCCAAAGTGCAATTTTCTTGGCTAAGAACCCTGCTTATCATTCAAAGACAAAGCACATTGATGTTCAATATCACTTTGTTAGAGATATGGCTGAGGCTAAAAGGGTGTTGCTGGTAAAGGTGGACACTTTGAAGAATGTTGCAGATGCATTGACAAAGTCTGTGAGCACTCAGAAGTTCTCTTGGTGTAGAGAAAAAATGGGTGTTGAAGAATTGGGCCAATGACTAAGCCCTCCTGTGGCCCCTCGTGGAAAGAAAACAACAAGTGGGAGAATGTTGGGTATGTGTTATATTCTTTCCACGACTAAGCACGCGCGGGGGGGTAAGAGGGGACAGACAGCCCCCTTTGCGCCGGGCAATGGGGCTCTGTGGGGCGTGAGCCCCTTGTCGGGGTCCGGGGCAGCGCCCGGGCGAAATTTTTTTTCCTTAATTTCCGGTGGGTAGTCCACGTCCATGGTTTTGTGCATGGTTTTGCACATGGTATTGAGGAAAAATGGTTTTCAACCCCTAGTATTTTTGTAGTTCCGGTCAAGGGAACTACAGTTATGTTTTAATACAGGGTTTATGGATTGGGGTTTATGTATGCTTCTGCATGTATATATATGTGTTGTAACACTAAAAGGAATATAATGAAAAATCAAACTAGTCGTCCCGATTTGGGATCCAGGGGAAAATCTTTGTGTTTATCTATTTTATGTTTTATTCTCTCGCTATTGTTTATTTTTTGTTATAAGATTCGTGTGTAGATAATTTATGTTCAGGGTTAAAACCTACACCCTGCCAAGTTAATCCAGTAAATTTTTGTTGAGAAAATTGTCTAGAAAAAAAGTAGAAGGGTCTTGCATCGTACCT
The DNA here is from genome assembly GCA_034641835.2 of Pinus albicaulis. Taxonomy (NCBI): domain Eukaryota; kingdom Viridiplantae; phylum Streptophyta; class Pinopsida; order Pinales; family Pinaceae; genus Pinus; species Pinus albicaulis. The sequence continues at coordinate 1,885,571,856 of CM076578.1, read as the reverse complement.
GCTGGGTGGTTCTGCCATTTTCATCATTTTCTCATGAAATATGTTGGCTATGGCTCTTCCTAAACTTCCTTTCATACAACTTTCAATCTGGGAAGCAAAGCATAATGACCGTTCAAGTGATCTTTGGTACATATAGTGCAAATCTTAAGTGTGTCCAACATACATTCTTTACGATTGTGCTTGTTTTGAAAACCATAACAGAAAATGGCTAATGTTTTCTCCATTTTAGCCTACTTCTATTTTAACTATAGAACATTCAAATTTTTTTCAATGTACTTTGAATATCATTTTTAAAATATTCTAAAATATTACCAATCTATGCTCGTGTAACTCCTCCTACAACTCTGTTCGGTTTGTTGAGAGGATAGAGAGCTCCAAGCTAAGTCTATGTACTCCCATGTGAACATATGATGCACAATTTTACATTATTTTCATATTATTCTTTAGAAATAACCCTGCCCCATTAAATTGAGTGTTTCTATCCATTCATATTTCATACCTCTAATTAAGTAAATTTTCAACACATCCCTAGGTAAAGTGGTATATGATGATATTTGTAAATTGTATTGAAATATTTCAATATATTCTTCTAAAGTTTCATCTTCTTTTTATTTCATATTGAATATTTCCTCCCTTAAATCTCTAGATCAACAATAATTCTAGTATTTGTTAATTTTTGTAGCATCAGATGTGTTCTAGCCATGAAATTTTGTGGAGATCCTAGAATAAATGAGTTTTCTAAAACCCTGCAATCATTTATGGAGATTCTTCCTAAAAGTGTCTCAATTAGAGTATTGACCAATTTTTAAATATTTCCTAATTCTAAACTTAGGGAATATGGTTAATTAATTAGTATTAATTTATAAAAGGAGAGAATAGTCTAGAAACTCACACAGATCAACTCCAATATTATTCTAGCCATTGATTAATTTATAATCTTTGTCGTTGGTGCTCCAATGGAGGATTACAAGAGGATGTCTATGTGGTGATGGAGAATACACTTGGAGTGTTTGATTTTATTGGCAGATCGATTTCTATAATAGCAACATTCATTTTCTAAAGAGATATTTAGTGATATAAAAGTAGTGTGAGGGGTACGGACAGTGATCCAAAGGATATATTTTCTAGATTCAGAGAGGTTACAACAAGAGGGCAGAGTTGTCCCAGAGAGGCAGCATTGAGGGACAACGCAATTGCTTCAGCTAGGAAGTTCAATTTGTAGGAAGAAAAAGTAGCTCTCATTTCCATAGACCAAGAATAAGTAGTGGAGGGCCAGAGAGATGATTTTCTTAGCATCCAAAACCAAAACGACTTCATTAGAGTCGAGTTTGATGCAATCCATATATCCAACTAAACAGAGAAGTGTAGAGGCTGACATAAAGCTCCAAGAGGTCAAGTTCTGGTAGCCAAGCCATGCCAAAAATTGCTTATGGGAGAAGGGTAATTTCCATTCATTATTTTTCCTAGATTTTCTTGGTGTTTCGATTTATAGTCAGGCATCCATAGATGTACTCATATTTCACTGCTACATAACAAAATAAAACCCTAATCTGTTGCACCGGTTTCCCAAGTTTGGTTTTTCCAAATTTTTGTGTGCTAGAATTTATTCAACCATGTATTCTTCCACAATTTTAGTTGTGTATATTGCAATGTTAATTATTCAGTATTTTTTGTAGAAAACAACAAATAAATTGTTAGATTAAATTCACAATTAGGAGAATAATTTCCAATTGCTGGAATAAGATTCTAGTTTAGGAATTATTACATGATATCAAAGCATAGTTCATCAGCTACAGAGCTCAGAGGAAGAAATAAATAATTATTTTGTTCAGTGTGGGAAGCAAATTGAAATTCCTAGGGGCAGCGCAGTCACTTTCGCAAGAGGCAAATTTACTTGAGGAGATTCAATTTTTTTGAGTGAGGGACAGAAAATTTATATCTCTCTAGACCGAGTGAGTCCATAAGTAGAGAGAGTAGCTCAATATTTTCATTGAGCAAATATCTAGTTGGACACATAGGGTTTTACAACAGTTTTCTAGAGGAAAACATATGTTGGGTGGAAGAGAGAAAAGCACACACTAAGGGAAAATTTTCCTCGGGTAACTTTTAGTCTCAAAAGTTTGAATTTCCTTGCAGATTGCTAGTAGTTGTGACAAAATATTATTACTCCATAAGGGAGAGATATTATTATAGAAACAACCAAATAAAGGGAAAGAGGGAGATTTTTTTAGGTTTATTTCTCTGGTTTTGAGTTTCCAGATTTTTCATATCTGTAGGGATTCCTGTATGATATTTCTAGAGGGGATCATGCGATTTAGGCATAATTCAGATTTGGGTAGTAGATCAACTTCCAGTTGTCGGAGGAAGTGTGAGTTTTATAGTGCAAGTTAGAAAGAAAGGAAGGGTCACAACCAATGACTAGAATTGAAAGGAGATATTTGGGCACCATATCCAGGAGATGGAAGAGTATGAGACTCTAGTGTGCCAAATGGGCATGACCCTTGAGGAGTCCACCTCTTGTATAAATAATTGGTGATGGGGACCCAAAGAATTTAATAGTAGAATAGACCAGTGCCAGCTAGTGTAGTCAGATGCTAGAGTGACAATTGCATACACTAGCAGCAGTCAAGTGTTGGGGAGAAGAATGAAAATTTGGCAATAGTGTAGTTGGCACATTGCAAAGTCAGTAACAAAACATAATATTCAATACACAGTGCAGGCACTAGTAGTATTCTGGACTCAGGTGATAGACGCATCATACTAAACACAATTGGTTCAATATTTTGGATGTTATTTGTTGCAGATGTTACAGTTGAAGCAACAACAAAGGAGAGGGAGTTGCAGTGTAGATGCAGTGTTGGCAGTAGTTCAATAGAGTCAGCAGCAATAGATGCAACTCATATAAGAGTTGCACAGTGGCTGGTGGGAAGCAGTAGGTAAACATCAGTAGTGTTGAAGGAGATGATGCAAAGATAGGGTGTTGTGGCAATAGGTGTAGCATTCGAACACATTCCTCGCTAAGAGGGAATGTTAGGTTTTGTAGCATTGGATGTGTTCTAGCCATGAAATTTTTTGGAGAGGCTAGAATGCATGAGTTATCAAAAAAATAGAAATCATTTCTATAAATTCAGCTTATAAGTGTCTCAATAAGATTATTAACCAATTTTTAAATATTTCCGAAGTCTAAACTTAGGGAATATGGTTAATTAATTAGTATTAATTGAGATAAGGCGATAATGGTCTAGAAACTCACACTGATCGATGCCAAGATGGTTCTAGTCAATGATTAAGTTCTAATATTGGTCGTTCATGCTCCAAAAAAGGATTATAAGAGGAGGTTGATGTGGTGATGGAGAATACACTTGGAGAGTTTGATTTTATTGGAAAATTGATTTCCAGAGTATCAATAGTCAGTTTCTAGAGAAAGAGTTAGTGATATCGAAGTAGCGTGAGGGGAAGGGATAGTGATCCAGAGGATATATTTTCCACATTCAGAGAAGTTGCAGCAAGAGGGAAGAGTTATCCTAGAGAGGAAAAATTGAGGGACAACACAATTGCTTCAACTAGGCAGCTCGATTTGGAGGAAGGAAAAGTCATTCTCAGTTCCATAGGCTTGGAAGAAGTCATATAGGGCCAGAGAGACGATTTTATCAACATCCAAATAAAAAAAAATTCATCAGAGTCTAGCATGGAAAATTTTAGGGGCTAATATTTGTAGGTGGGCTAATTTTATATACTTTTTCTAAAAAAAGATTAGCTAATTTCCATTTTTTCTAAAAATGATTCGCCCAAATTTCATACCGTGAAATTATTTTACCCTAAAAATCGCCAAAAATATAAATAGAGCCTATATAAAATTCTTAGAAATTTAAATATTTTTACAAAAATATCTTCAAACATTTTACAGATTGCATATTATGGACTAGTAGGATTCGCCAAGGTTTCTAAACTTTAAGATAAATTTCCATCCTTAAAATTTTCCCTAGAGTCTAGTTTGAGGCAAGTTGTCCATCCATCTATGTAGAGAAGCGCAAAGGCTGACACAAAACTCTAGGAGGCCGAGTTTTAGTATGCAATCCATGCCAGAAATTTCTTGTGGGAGAAGGGTAGTTTCCCTTCAGTATTTTTCCTAGATTCTCTTGTTGTTTCGATTTCCATTTGAGCATCCATAGATGTACTCATATTTCACATCTGCATAATAAAATAAAACCCTCATCTGTTGCACTGAATTTCCCAAGTTGGGTTTTTCTGGTGGTTTTTTTCCAAAAATAATTATGTTCATTTTATGTGTGTGTGATATCATTTCTTCCAACATTTATTATTCCATAGTTTTATTTGTGTATATTTTAGTGTGAATTATTCAGTATTTTCCATAGAAAACAAAAAATAAATTGTTAAATTAAATTAACAATTGGGAGAATAATTTCCTGTTGCTACAGTAAGATTCCAGTTTAGGAATTTTCACACTATTTATTAATGAAAGCTTGTTTCATTTGATCCCATGAATTTATATTACCATCCCCTAATCCCATAAACCATTGTAATGATGCTCCCTTAAAGTAGAGGGAAACAATTTTAATATTTGGGGGTCATTTTTGTAAGCGTATCCTCGACACAAAACATGAAATTATAAAAAAAATGCATCAGGATCTTCAGAGGCCATCCCATGAAAATTTGGGAGGTTTTTAAGCAGGATAACCTTCATTGGTGGATTAGCTTGTTGATCAATGATGGTATATTCTATGGTCGAGGTTTGTGTCCCTGTTACCTTTTTTTCCATTTGATCAAAGATCTACCAATAACCTTTAGGAATCCTGTAGTCAAGAGGTACTAGCTGAAAAATTTTGGTATATTTTTAGGGTTCTAGGCATTGATTGGGTCTTAAAACAATGGTCAAATCACAAACTTCAGTTTCTCTACCTGCAATGGGTGTCAGAGGAGATTCCTGCTCAAAAGGTTGAGGATATGGTTCACTTGTCTCACCTCTTCCTTCCCTTAGCTTGTAAGAATTCCCCTCACCCTTGCTAAAAGGACTGAGATTCTTATTAGGTATATATTGGAAGCTCTGTTCCAATCCTAAATTTTTATCATGAATCTCAATGTTATGTGCAGTAGGAAACTCTCTTACTTGAGGGGAATTAACAGTAGATCCCTTCTCAGATACTATTTAGTAACCTACCAATGCTTGAGAGTTCACCTTTCAAATGATTTAGTCTATGAAGGTCATTCTTCCAATGCCAAATTGACATTTTCTTTTGGTGTTTTTCACGGTATATCTCTGATCTATTTCTACATGATTCCTAGTCCTAGGTTTCTTTCTAGTCATACACACTAAAAAACCTAATCATATCAGTTGAGGGAAGACATCACCACAAGCCATGTTCTTCACTAGGGTGTGTCTGTAGGTTCTTACCTTTTGCCTTTAATACCCAACCCTCAGAGAAACAACTAGCACTCTCTTTGACAACCTCCCCATCAATGGTGCCTAAAGGACCAACTAACTACTACACATTAGATTGTCAACCTGAGGTCTCGTATTTCTATTTTAAGGTTATATGCATATTTTATGTATGATAAATGCTGGTATAACTCATCACTATTATCCCAATAGAAAGAGAAAATTCAATGATAAAGGAACTAACTCATAACACAATTAACAACTTCAGCGTCTAACTAAACCAAACCATTCAAAGCATTAAATCCTAAATACTTTTTGCAGGAAACATAAAATAAAGACTATCAAACAATGAGTTGTCACCTAGGGAATAAAAACTATAAAACGAGAGAAAAACACTATAAAAAGGTATTTAAGAAATGAAAATAATGATTCTATGATAATCTCCAAGAAACGTCAATAAAGTAACAACAATCCCAATTGAATTAGCTAAAGCAAATCCACTCTGCAACAACCAACTATAATTTATATAAAAAAAAAGAACATTAGATTTGAGAATTAATTAACCAACTGGAAATTGTAAATTTAAAATGATTAAGAAAATAAATAACCGAAGAGAAAGAATCAAAACCCATATTTAATGGTACAAATGAATACATCGTTGCTCCCAGGATCAGGCCCAAATCACCATAATCAAACTTTCTTGTAAAAGAAATTAGCACAACAAATTAACTCTGGATAACAAAATATTTTATTGAATTATAGAAGATCGATTACAATAAATGGATTATGAGGTTCATGACTTATGATAAAAGAATTATAGTTGAACAACCTATCTCAAGGCTCAATTCTTATTATTTATATTATGACTATAGAAGATGAGAACAATTAATCTATTTTTGATAAAGAGAAATCCTGAGAATCTAAAGATTCTTAGGATGCTCATTTTAAGTTACACGAAATCTTAATATTTTCAGATGACCAAGTTGGAATCTAATTCTGAACCGATTTTATCCAAACAAGAATCAACAACATCAAGCTATATGATCTTTTATGATCAATCCAAGGAACAACACCAAGTGCCAACTCATCAATAGATTCATGCTCAAAATAAGAATCCAACCATGAATAAATAATGTTTTTGTGATTGATTCAGTTCATAAAGGAAATATAATAATAGAGATACATTAAATGCTTCTAGAATCCATATTACATAGATTATCATGACACCCAAAAACTGGGTCATGTTGATCTAACCAGGGGAGATGGATACATTCACCTGAGTAGCAATGAAAGACTTTGGTTGGGTCATGTTTATTTGACCAAGGGTGAATAGCCTAGGGAAATAAAAATGTTGGATAAATCTTCTCATGAGAAGGCAGAAGGACTTGGGTGGGTTATGTTGATTTGACCATAGGAGATAGAAGAAACACCTAATAAGACATAAAGGACTTTGGTTGGGTCATGTTGATTTGACCAGGGGAGATGGATACATTCAATTGAGAATCTAGAATGACTTGGCTATGTCATTTTAACAAGTGTAAATGGACCAATCGAAACTATAGCATTAGATATATCTTCTCCTAAGACACCAAAAGAAAAAGAGGTCTCTTAGTTGGATTAAGAAAATTAAAACAAAAATTAATTTTCTAGGGAACCAAGTCAACCCAAGAAGATAACTCATCCCAGCTCATGAAAGCATGTTTCTATTGGGTTAATTTACCCCCATTATACTAACATGTATAGATGATGTGACTTCTCATTTTCTCCATCAACCAAGTGATTTTTTCTTCATATTTCTGAGGTCTCAGTGGAAAAAAATTGATGTGGAGAAAAGGAGGAAAAGTTGATCATTGACAGAGTTAATTTACTAAGATTTGACCACATAGTTGATTGCATGCCATAGGATTTGATCACAACTACTAGTTGTAAGAGTTGACTACAACCATAGGAGTTAAAAAAAAATGTAGGGTTGACCATAGGCCATAGAGCCAATTTTTTACTAGATGGCCAAATTCAATAATACGTTGTCTATTTGACCAATGTTGACTTTCAGCGATTTTGGTTGCTTTGACCAATGTTGAGTTTCTAAAGTTTGACTAGTATTTTTGACTTGGATTCAAATGAAATTTTATAAACAAATTGGATTTGTAAACCTTTCTAAAGAATAATTTCTCCTAAAGAAAATTTATTCGATTTTCTCCCATGGTTGGGTTTCCTAAGGTAAAAACATTGTCTATGTTGTGTATGGTTGTCCTTCTATGATCGTTATGGTTTCTACCACATTTTTGTTGATATTTTATAAAGAGTAATTTCTTAATGATATGAGTGTCACAAGAAATTGTTTGTAAAAACATTAGGAAGTAATTATCTAACATAAATTAGAATTCTATTGTGTACATTGTATAAAATTCAACACTCTTTCGTCTCAATGTCTTTGCAGGATCAGGAAAACCATCTCATGAGAAGCTATAAGAACCTCACTAGGTCGTTTGACCAAGGGTGAATGGACCATGACAACCACCATATTGGATATATATTTTCCTGAGAAGCTAGAAAGGACTTGGCTAGCTTGTGTTGATTTGAATAGAGGAGATGGGTGAAATTCACTTGAGAAGCACCATGCAACTTCTACAAGAACATATTAGAATACTTGTTTATGCCAAATACTTAATACGAATGATTTTATCATAGTATTCTTTTTCTAATTATATAATCAAGCAATTTTAGGCTAGAATACATCAATATTAAATTTAGCAAAATCAATATAGATCAAAAAATGAAAACCATGCACAATAGAGACAATATTCTTACCCTGGGAAACCCAAACTTGCGGAAAGCATAAAAATGTTTCTTAGGAGAAATAATTCTTCAACAAGGTTTATGAATAAATAAATTACCTAGAAACATGTGGCAAGTATAAACCAAAATAAGAGTCAAAACTTGGTAAAAGTAGAATCAAGTCAATGCTTGTCAAACCAACCAAAATGATCAAAATTCAATGCTAGTCAAACAGTTAGCCTAGGGTCAAAATTTCGCCCCGTGGCTCTTGCGTTCAAATACAGTGAGATTCATATAGTCAAAGTATACACGTTCATCCCTCTTGCATTTCAGTCAATTCTAGTCAAACTTAGTCAACTTAGGTCAAACTCGATCAAACAAAAGAAGAATTAACTTAATCAAACTTAGTCAACTTACCTTATTTTCCACATGTGTGGTTGTCTAATAGAGTATGTGATAAGACATAGAATACTTTCTTAATGGCTGAGAATAAAATGTCACATCATCTATATATATTTTTCAAATGTTGGTAAGCTTACTCAAAGGACATGCCCTTTCATGTGGCCAGGTCGACCTGTCTTCTTAGGCCAACTTGGTGCCCAAAAAAATATTTTATTTTGATTTTACTAGGATGACTTCGAGACCTATTTTGCATGTAGGAACACCTCATGATGCTACACAAAAAAAGTCAACACTCCCTCTTAGTAAGGGAGGTATTCTCCTTAGCTAAACTAGATTTCCCCTTAGTTGAAATTTCTCCTCTACAAGAAAGGTTCATGAGCTTGCTACATTGATACAGTATCTCCCTCACATGGACATATAAATATCACTCCATCCTGGGGTAGGCAATGTGACTCGTCACATTCACATCAATAGATCACTCGATCTTGGAAAAGGTAATGTGAGTATCTACGGTTGTTTACCTCTGGAAAAATTAGCATATGTTGACCAAAGTCCTTTATGGCTATTCAGGTAAATGTATCAATATCATTTGGTCAAATTACATAGCACATGTGGACTTTCTTTCCATGCACTTTGATGCATATCATTTCTTGATGGAGGAGTTCGCTTGGGAGGGCATCCAACATGATGTGTATCAGCATATGGAGAGATGCATAGCCCAGATGATGATGGAGAGGTTGTCACAACCACTTCCCTACTCATTGAGAGTGAGGGAGAACTTTCAGCTAAGCCATTTCAATTCAATGACCGAGGTACATAGTAGAGGATGTACATTTATGCATTATGATGTGTACTCTTTTACTTTTTATGAGAAGCATATTGCACCAAGGAGGATCATTCCTTCTCGTATATTGTATTGTGATGTACTTGAGGCCATTTGCAGCATTGATGTTGGCCATTCTATTACTAGTTGGTGGGAGATACCACATGATTCTTGGTGTGCACCATTGGCACCAAATTTTGTTTTTATATTCCCATCTTGTAGGATTATTGTGGCAGCAAATGAGTGGTTGAAAAGAAACTTGTTACAATTTTTTTTGAGGTAGGCAGGGGATGCACTGCACTGGTTCCACATGTGGAACTATGATCCACCTTCCGGTTGTCATATGGAAACTTGTTTTTATCTTTTTTTTCTTCCATATATTGATGATGCTCTTGTTTTGATGGGAAGCTTTGTTGGGAAGGTGGCACAAAAGTTGGAGGTGCCCATTGAGAGTATGATTCTCCATACTTCATATATTTCATCTTTCAGGAGAAACAATGGTAAAACCATGATTGCCACACTACATCTTTTGTCTTCATGTGGGAGGAGCCATTTGGAGAGCTTGAGTTCGTGGGAGAGGCACTTCATGCATTTTTTGTTTGGTGGGGTAACTTGTGTCATTCTTGGAGGTCATAATATTTCAGAACAATATCAGCAGTAGCCCCATACATACCATAAATGGAGAGAGAAACAACATGGGTGGAAAAATCTAAACTCTCCATACAATCCCAATACATTGCATGAACTGGGGATTGAGTATTTCTTTGATGAGTTACCTAGGATGGCTCATTTAATTTGGATGATAGCATGGAGATGGGAGTCTCTCATTGGGAATAAGATCCCCTATGCTTGTCATCATTCCTACCTTGAGGAGGCCATTGGACAACAAGAAGGTTCCCACTTATACGTTCCACTTTCTCATGATATGAGCCATTTGTTTTTGCATACTTGGGAGGAGACATTAGGGGGCGGATTTATTGCAGATAATTTTGAGCAGTGGTGGTGACTATTGATGAGGAGGCCACAAGAGGAGGAGGGGAGGAATTTTTCTCCACCTTTATAGTTGCTTGAGGACAAGCAACATTTTGGACGGGAGGACTGTAATATTCCAAAAATTTAGCCTTCATCTAAATGGAATATTATATTTTTGTTTTATCACTGGATAGGTGAATAAGTGGGTAGGGAGGCCCATAAGTCTCCTTAGGAGGAATGATAACACTCCTAATGTGAAAGGAGGAAGAACAAGCAGCTGGATTAAGCACCTTTGGGTGTGAATTGGAGGGGATGCATGTTGACTAAGTCAACTTTGACCAAGTCAACAGTGCTGTCATGGAGGAGTGGCATTCATGATGAGACAGTGAATTTTTAGTGGAGGACAACTTGCATGAGCTTGGTGGAATTTGTGGATGGGACCCAATGTGAGAAGGCTCACACACTATATATGGAGGGGATGACAACCATTTTTATTCATGTTTTAGATTATCATTTTATATTTGTCAGTTTAGACTTTGCATCCTTTAGCTGTTTAGTGGGGTTTTGTTGGAAATACTGAGAGGGGTGTGGGGGGGTGAATCAGTATTCCTTTCAATTAGAGCATTAGTTAATCTTAAATTATTATCAGTGTTTGCACAATGATAGTAGAAAACAAGAGGAACACAAATGCACACAGTTTTTAAGGTGTAAACCCACTCCGAGACAAAAACCACCTAATGCTTTTCTAATAATTATTTAATATCCAACTCCAATTGAAAATAAAGCTCTAACTTCATAGAATCTAGAAAAGAATTCTTCTCCAGCTCCCAATGGATGGATGATACAATGCCCGAGATTCTTCAATAGTCAACTGAACAGATGCCCCAACACCCAATGAGCTACAACTCACCCTAGCACCACCCTACCACCCTATAGAAGAATAAAAGAATAATGGACTCCTGTACCAGGGAAAATGGTCCACTTTACAATGATATAGAATGATGCAAAAGAAGAAGATATACTAGAACATAACCTCAACTTTGACAAAACCACCTAATGATGATCCTAGAACTCCCAACACTACCTCTTCAACCCTTGGTAGATTGACGCTAGTACAATTTGTACAATAATGTATTTACAATGACTAAGTACAATGATTCCTTTACAATGATTGTATGCAGTGTTGCCCACTTGAAGACTTCATATGATGAACTTCTTACTGCTGTTATGCACCTTTTTTGATGTTCTTATCATGGTACCCTCTGCTACACCTTGATTTTCTTTTCTTCCGTAGAAATTCTGGTCCTTTGCAATCCTTGACAACACATGATCTAGCTTTTTCTTGCCTTCTAGGAGCTCGATATTGAATCTGGTGTATATCTGTTATTTCATATCCTCAATATCTGATTTTTGGTCCTGTAGTAGTCCTCTGAGTCATATTTCCAATGCCATAGGCCTAACCCAATTTGGATTCTTCAAGAGAGATTTATACCCAATCTCTCACAGTGCCCTAATGAAGGACTATTTCAACAGAGTACACTTGTACGGCGTGCCACGTGTCACTATTTCTTCATTTGTCTCTGAAATTGATAGAGCACAAATTAAAATTTTTTTACTATCCACCACTTTTTACAGAATTCTAATCTGATACTCAGAGAGATATTTATGACTAATTTACCAAGGTCATTTCTTTGAGATGAATTTCAGGAGCTTGCAAAAACCCTGACTTCCACAGATCATATCTCCAGAAATGTTGCACACCTTGTTCTGAAATTTTTACTAAAACTTCATTAGGATTTTGGCTTCACCTCATACAAATTTCAGCTTCTGAACCTTCGTAGAAAAAAATTTAGAGAGAAAAGTCCACGATGACTTGTTTCAGATGTCCGAATCCCTTGCCCGAGGAGGAAATGAAGATCACAATTTATATGAATGCTTAAGTTGAGAGGGGCTTCAACAAGTGAACGTGGGAGGGATTTTAGGAGCTTAAAAAATATTAATTATGACTTTTCAATGACCCATGCCCCAACCCCATGGGGTTTTAGCCCACTAATTGGGGGTACAAAATTCAAACATGAATATCTCTCAAACTGTGAAGAATTACATGGCGTGCCACATATCAATGGAAACATCTCAAAAAGTAGAAACCATAAAAAACATAATTTATCTAGAATATATTAATTTGGTAGGTCAAAATTCCCATGCAATATTGGGTTAGCCCTTGGTGCTGCTTGGGTTGACATCAATGACAACCACTGATCAACAATCTCCCCCTTTGGCATTGATGGCAACACAAGTCCTCCCCCTGCAATCATGACACCTCTTCCTACAACATTATCTCCCCCTTTGAAATCAATGGCAAAGGGTAACTCGCCTTGAAACACAACCATCCTATGGACCTATACACACTTCCACTCCCCCTGACACACAACCGTCTTGTAGACCTGTAATCTACTTCCACTCCCCCTTTATATTCTGAAAAAGGAAAATCTAATGAGAACTTGGGAGAATCCCAAGCTTCTGGAACATATATTGCAATGCTGGCAAATATTTAATATGTGATTCTTTTGGTGCTGCTTGGAATCTTGCTACTTCTCCAACTGCTTGCATAACATCTAGTTGGGAGGCTATTACATATAGAAGGCTACTAATCATAGATCTATACAACATTTGATCCACATCCTTAGATGAGTTGTCTATGCTCAATTTTCAACCTATTACCATTGGAGTAAGGATGGGTTTATAATATTCTATTTTAAATTTCCTGAGAATTTCCTTGATGCACTTGGCTTGACATATAAATATTCCTTTCTCTTGCTGAGATATTTTAAGCCCTAAGAAGTATTTTAGCTCACCAAGTAAAGACATCTCGAAATCACTTTGCACCTTTGTAGCAAAATTCTTACTTTGTCGATCATCATTGCTACCAATTATTGTATCATCCTCTTTAGCTATTAGACATGCTTTAGTTGCTTCATCTAAAACATATATGTCGTTTGCAGCTCAACTTGCTGTAGCCACAATTTCACCATACACGCCTTTCCTGATTTCACATTTCGTGGAGTTGAATAGTATTGTGTGTCCGATCACACATTTGTCCAACACTGAGCAGATTGTGATTCATGTTTTCAACCAGTAGAACATTCTTGGCTAGAACATATTTGCTTCCAAGAGTGACAGTATCTGATCCTATAACATTTGAAGATCCATCATTTCCAAGGGACACGGTTCCATCCTTCTTTTCTTTCAGAGATACAAATTTATTTCTATCTCCAGTCATATCATTGAGAAACCGCTATCAACATACCACACATATTTGTTCTTTTGAGCCTTGAGAGCAAGAGAAAAATTATCATTATTCTTCGTCTTCCATGTTCATTCATTCTGCGGCTTTGAAGATTCTTCTGGAGGATTTTCAAGTCTGTAGTCTTTGGCTATGTGTCCAAAGTTTCGACATTTGTAACATTCAATATTATTTCTTAAATCTTCAAATCTATTGATGTTTCGTTGAGCCCTAGGAGGTTCATATTTGACAGATCTCCTGGAATTGTATTCGTTGCTAGGGTACGTGTGACATTCTATAGCTTTATGACCAAATTTTCCACATGAATAACAGTAGCCATAAAAAATATGTTGGTACCTGGATGGAAATTTTTGTTGAGGAGTTGTCTTCCAAGGCTGTTCTTGCGAATCTTGTCCAATGAATTCTACATGCATGTCAAATCTCATAGGTTCATTGTATTTTGTTGTAGAAGGTCCTACTTCTTCTTCTTGGTAACTGATGCCAATTTTTTCATTGTAATATCGTTGATTGTTGATGAGTTCTTCCAATGCCCTTGAGTTGTTGGCATAGTTTTGGATAGTTTTTCCTTTCTTCACTTCCTCACGTAGCGAGACTACTTCAGCTTCTAATTCTTCCCTTTCTTGGTTGCTTTCTTCCAAATTCTTTTGAAGTGACTCTTTAATGCATTTGTGTTCTTCAACTTCAATTTTGAGACCTTGAACTTGTTCTTCAAGAGTTTTGGAACGGATCTTCTCTGCCTTGAGATCTTTTATAAGCTTGATTGCTTCCTCATAAAATTCGTCTATGGTCCATCCTTCTTCTTCGTTGTTTGATACCTCTTTCTTATTGTTCTTGGGTTTATTGTGCTTGGCCATAAACAATACTTTCTCATTGGCTTCTTCTTCACTATCATTGTTTTCATTGGATGATGAGCTATCTTCTTTAGAGAGAAAGTTCCTTTTGGATCCTTGCTTGTTGAATTTCTTAAAGCCTTTATTTCTTTTTGAGTTGCCATTACTTTTGTTTGGAAAATTTGCTGCAAAATTCCCAACCTCATTATAGCTGAAACATATCAATGGAATTTTACCTTTGAATTGTCCCTTACCAATTTGTAGTTTTCTCGTGAAGTAAGCATATTCTTCATCTGAAAGACCTTCTTCATCATCTCCCTTTTCTTCACACTTGCAGGTGCATGTATTTTCAATTGAAGGTTGTTTATCCTTATTAGTTTTCTTAAATGCAACGAAAGCAATTTCTACATGCGAAGTACCCTCTTCTTCATCAAGCCTCATTTCATATGCTATGAGAACTCCATGTAATTCCTCTTTGCTGAGTTTGTCCAGATTTTCACTGTATTCTAAGACCGATACCTTTGGATTGAATCTCCCTGGTAACGTTATAAGAATATTCCATATAATAGTCTTCTCGTCAATTGGCTCTCCCAATCCTTCCATAGTATTGGTTATTTCATCAACGTATTGAAAGTATGTAGCAATGTTGCAATATTCTTTCATTCTGAGTTGCTCAAATTTTTCTCTATAGATTTGAAGCTTTTCTTCTTTGACATTTGAGTCACCTGCATATATATTCTCAAGCTTGTCCCATACATTTTTGGTCGTTTTACAACCCAACACCTTATGATAAGCAGATTCAATAAGTCCAATGATAATAATACTCTTTTCTTTTGCATCATTTACCAAATTATTCTTACCTTGTTCATCCACGGTTGATGTAAATCCATTTTGAACAATGTCCCATACTTCGTAACCTTGCACCAAGAGATAGACCTCCATTCTTCCTTTCCAAAGTGCATAGTTATTTTCATTGAATAGAGGTACACCATTCTTGGTATGCTCCATGACCTCCTTCCAGCTATTAAACTGCTACTGAAGTAACCAAACTCTGATACCAATTGTTGGAAATACTGAGAGGGGGAAGGGGGGGGGGGGGTAAATCAATATTCCTTTCAATTAGAGCATTAGTTAATCTTCTATTATTATCAATATTTGTACAATGATAGTAGCAAACAAGAGGAACACAAATGCACACATTTTTTAAGGTGGAAACCCATTCTGGGACAAAAACCACCTAATGCTTTTCTAATAATTCTTTAATATTCAACTCCAATTGAAAATAAAGCTCCAACTTCCTAGAATCTAGAAAAGCATTCTTCTCCAGCTCCCACTGGATGGACGCTCCAACGCCCGAGATTCTTTAGTAGTCAACTGAATGGATGCCCCAACACCCAACGAGCTACAACTCACCCTAGCACGACCCTACCACCCTATAGAAGAATAAAATAAGAATGGACTCCAGTACCAGGGAAAATGGTCCAATTTACAATGATATAGAATGATGCAGAAGAAGAAGATATACTAGACCATAACCCCAACTTTGAAACAACCACCTAATGATGATCCTAGACCTCCCAACATGGCCTCTTCAACCCTTGGTAGATTGACACTAGTGCAATTTGTACAATAATGTATTTACAATGACTAAGTACAGTGATACCTTTACAATGATTGTATGCAGTGCTACCCACTTGAAGACTTCATATGATGAACTTCTTGCTGCTATTATGCACCTTGGTTTTTGCTCTTATCATGCTACCCTTTGCTATCCTTGCTTTGCTTTTCTACCGTAGAAATTTTGGTCATTTGAAATCCTTGACAACACATGATCTAGATTTTTCTTGCCTTCTAGGAGCTCAATATTGAATCTGGTGTATCTCTGTTATTTCAGATCCTTAATATCTAATTTTTGGTCCTATAGTATTCCTCTAATTCATCTTTCCAATGCCATAGGTCTGACCCAATTTGGATTCTTCAAGAGATATTTATAAAATCTCTCACAAAGCCCTAATTAAGGACTGTTTCAGCAAAGTGTACTTGTACGGCATGCCATGTGTCACTGTTTCTTCATTTGTCTCTGAAATTGATAGAGAGAAAAGTAAATACTGTGCACTATTGACCACTTATTATGGAATTCCAATCCGATATTCAGAGAGAGAGTTATGAAAAATTTACCAAGGTCACTTATTTCAGATGAATTTTAGGAGCCTGCAAAAACCCCGACTCCCACAGATCATATCTCGAAAATATTGTGCAGCTTGATCTAAAAATTTTACTGTAGCTTCCTCAATATTTCAGATTTGCCTCATAAAAATTTCAGCTTCTAAACCTTCGTATAAAAAAATTTAGAGCGAAAATTCCACGATAACTTGTTTCAGATGGTTGAATCCCTTGCCTAAGGAGGAAATGAAGATCACAATTTATATGAATGCTTAAGTTGAGAGGGGCTTAAAAAAGTGAACATGGTAGGGATTTTAGGAGCTTAAAAAATATTAATTATGACTTTTCAATGACCCATGCTCCAACCCCATGGGGTTTTAGCCCACTAACTAGGGGTACAAAATTGAAACATGAATATCTCTCAAACCATGAAGAATTACATGGCATGCCATATATCAATAGAAACATCTCAACAAGTAGAAACAATCAAAAGCATTATTGACCAAGAATATATTAATTTGGTAGGTCAAAATTACCATGAAATATTGGGTTAGCCCGTGGTGCTGCTTGGGTTGACATCAATGACAATCGCTGATCAACAGATTTTATGTGATGTTTAGCACAAGGGTGTTCCTGATCGAGAATCCCTACCTCATCCTCAAGGAGGAGAGGTTCATTGGTTTGTATTTCCTCATTTCTGCATTCTAGCCAAGATACCTCCTTCAGCTACAATGTAGTTTCTATTTAGATATGGGTTGTGTTACAGGGTGCAGTAAAGGAGGATCACATAGAGCCAATTCATTAGAGTTCTAAGGTCTAAAATGGGCCTCCTAAGGAAAATTTACAATCAAAATTCACTTTATGAGAGCCAATCACATTTTAGGGGATGACATCATCCCTAATGGTTGAGGTGACATTGATTGAGTTAAAGGTACTTACTTGTCACATTCTCAATGGTGGATAAAAACTCATGGCTAACCATGGTAGTGCTCTAAGTACTTTTAAAGTCAAAGTAAAGTACTCATAATAAATTTCATTTCACACTTTTTGAATAAAAATATATTATTTTCATTTCATATTTCTTGAAAGAAACAATGCATATCCCTATACATTTATTATATTATATTATATTATTTTTATATAGTATATTAATTGTAGGTTTTAACCCTGAACAGAAATTATCTACACACGAATCTTATAACAGAAAATAAACAATAGCGAGAGCATAAAACATAAAACATATAAACACGGAGATTTTCCCCTAGATCCCAAATTGGGACAACTGGCTTGATTTTTCATTATATTCCTTTTAGTGTTACCACACAGATATATACATGCCGAAACATACATAAACCCCAATCCATTAACCCTGGATTAGAACATAACCATTGTTCTCTTGACCAGATCTACAAAATACCAGGGGCCGAAAACCATCGTACCCCAAAACCATGTGCAAACTCATGCACAAAAAATGGGTGGGTTTGCCTATGAGTGGGTCCGCACACCAAAAAAATTTCCGCCGGGGCGCTGCCCCAGACCCCAAAAATGGGGGCTGCCTCCCCCCTGCTGCGCCCGGCACAATGTACAATGCGTGGGGCTAGTCGTGGAAAGAATATAACACATACCCAACATTCTCCTACTTGTTGTTTTATTTCCACAGGGGGCCACAGGAGAGCTTAGTCATTGGGCCAATTCTTCAACACCCATTATTTCTCTACACCAAGAGAACTTCTGAGTGCTCACAGACTTCGTCAATGCATCTGCAACATTCTTCAAAGTGTCCACCTTTACCAGAAACACCCTTTTAGCCTCAACCATATCTCTAACAAAGTGATATTGAAAATAAATGTGCTTTGTATTTGAATTGTAAGTAGGGTTCTTAGCCAAGAAAATTGCACTTTGGCTATCACAATCTATCCTTATATCTTGCTGTACCAACCCCATACTTGAACACAATCTCTGCAACAAAACTGCTTCCTTGCTTGCATGAGTGGCTATTATGTCTTCTACCTCTGTAGTTGAAAGAGCCACTACAGAGTGTCTTTTATTCATCCAAATTATTGCGCCTCCAAATAGGCTAAACACATACCCACTTGTAGATCTTATTTGGTCCAGATCTCCAGCCTAGTCTGCATCAAAAAAACCATGAATGTTCGACATTTTTTCCAATCCTAGTCTTCCCTGGTAGCACAAGCCATAATCACTAGTGCCACGTAAATATCTGAAAACCTGCTTCACTGTTGTTCAATGCTCCTTCCCTAGGTTTGACATAAACCTGCTCAATACTCCCACTGCATGTGCAATTTCTGGTCCAGTACAGGCCATTGCATACATCAGGCTACCCACTGCACTTGCATATGGAACACGGGACATATCCTCCTCTTCTTCTTGTGTCTTGGGACACTGTTCAACAGATAGCTTTACACCTACAGGAATATGAACATTCACCGGTTTACTATCCTACATATTGAACCTATGCAATAGAGTCTTGACATACTTCCTCTGGTTTAACTAGAGCTTCCTCTTTGCCCGATCTCTCTTAATTTCCATGCCTAAAATATAGTTTGCAGCACCAAGATCCTTCATGTCGAATTTGGATAACAGCTGGGTCTTCAAATCCTGGATAATTTCTTTGTCATTTCCAATCAACAACATATCATCCACATACAAGACCAAATAAATAACACGATAACCAATTAATTTAAAATAAGCACAGTGATCCTCCTTACTTCTAGTGAAGCCAAGTACCCATATATAGGTATCAAATTTATGATACCACATCCTTGGTGACTGTTTTAACCCATACAGAGACTTATTCAACCTACACACCAATTATTTCTTACCCTTCACCATAAAGCCTTCAGGTTGCTTCATGTAGATCTCTTCTTCTAGCTCCCCATGAAGAAATGTTGTCTTCACATCCATCTGTTCTATCTCAAAATCAAATGCAACAGCAATAGATAAAAGTAATCTAATAGAAGTAACTTAGGCAATAGGAGAAAAAATATCACCAAAATCAATTCCCGGCACCTGGGAATAACCTTTTGCTACCAACCGAGCTTTGTATTTCTCCACCTTTCCTTCTACATTCATCTTCTTCTAAAACACCCATTTTCTCCCAATGGGCTTCCTTCCAGCCGGTAACTCCACCAGATACCATGCCTCATTTTTGTGCAAGGATGCCATTTCATCAACCATGGCCTCCTTCCAGAGTTTTCCATCCTCTGAATCTACTGCCTCCCTGATAGGTCTGGGATCATCATCAGTTATAGCTAAGGCAAAACCTGAACAGAAAGAAGATGGATTATACCTTTCTGGTTTCCTTCTTTCTCGAACTGATCTTCTCAAAGCTGGAGTTTGTGGCTCTTCCTCTTCTGAATCTTCTTCTGCTGTAGAGTCTGATTCATACTACTTTAGCTCAAACTCTATCTTCTCAGGTTCTTGTTGAGTCTCAAATCTGCATCTTTTCCATACACTTTTCTATACCTTTTTCATCCACCTGAACCTCCCAAGTTGTCAATATCATTGTATATTAATTGTAAAAGAGCATCTAACATGGTTTTTAATTATATTTTTGTGTCTGCTGTTTGATTTAGATTTTGTTCATCTAGCTGCGGAATCTTGCCACTTTCCGCAGCTGCTGCAACTTTCCACAGCCATTTTTTGAAACTCTATGTTACAGGTGTCTACAGGAAAAACGAGCCACATGGGCAAGTCAGAAGCGATGTGGACATGGATCGTGTCCTATTGGCTCGAGAAAATTCATCAAAGGAAGCTACCGTCAAATGTGTCCAAATGGAAGTCAACCGTAGAGTCCCACGGTGACAGGACTCTGTTTCGTGTCACGTGAAGGTTCATATGGCCGTTTCAGAATTGCAGAGGACAAATCAACATCTGTACATGGATCCATAGTCGAATTCAAACATCCACTCCTCATATATTTACTCTTCAATACGGCCATGATCCTAGATCTGTGGACGTAACGGTCTACGTGTTCTCCATCAGCATAAACTTTAGGAATCGGTTATATTTCCTTTGTTATAAATAACGCGTTTGTATACGCATATTAGTTAGTCTCTGTTAGTTTTTATTAGTCTGCTCTGTAATGTAATTACGCTGCCTTTGTGCCGTAATACCACCTTACTGTTATGACTGCATTTTAATATAAGAAGACTCTGTTTCCAAACGTAATTCGTACTTGAAGATTATTTCCAAGGCTGGTGTAGAGGGCCCCTGCACTCGCCAAGGTTCTGTGCATTATTGTATAGTTCTTATTTTATTTCTTTAAAGCTCATTGTGCCATAATCCATTCACATGTTTATACATTGCATCTTTCATGGTATATATGCTTCATTTCTGTTTATAATCTTTCATGCTTTCCATTTTACTTTTGTCTTTCATGTTTTATGTTATTGTTAACTGATCAGTGTTCTTGTTTCAGGTTATAAATAGGCAGCCCGAGCATTTGCATAACTTTTTGACTAATGACATGGAATTAACATTGTTCTGCTGCTAATTTGTTTTTCTTAGTTTCTGTTTAATTTCAGTACTGCTTTGTTTAATTTAGTTTTGCTCATTTGCTTCAGTAGTTAAATTTAGATATATTAAACTGCTCATAACATCTTCAGTTGCCTCCGAAAGCCACAGCTGGACTGATGGTGAGGGATTGTATTATGAAATGTGTAGTTTGATATTAGTTTCCTTTCTGCAAATTTAGATATATTGAATTTCTCATAACATCTTCAGTTACCTCCAAAAGCCACAGCTGGACTGATGGTGAGGGATTGTATTATGAAATGTGTAGTTTGATATTAGTTTCCTTTCTACAAATTTAGATATATTGAATTTCTCATAACATCTTCACTTGCCTCCGAAAGCCACAGCTGGACTGATGGTGAGGAATTGTATTATGAAATGTGTAGTTTGATATTAGTTTCCTTTCTGCAAATTTAGATATATTGAATTGCTCATAACATCTTTAATTGCCTCCGAAAGCCACAGCTGGATTGATGGTGAGGGACTGAATTATGGATGTGTATTTTGATATTAGTTTCCTTTCTGCAAGTTAGAAATATTAAATTGTGCATGACATCTTCAGTTACCTCTGAAAGCCACAGCTGGACTGATGGTGAGGGATTGAATTATGAATATGTGGTTTGATATTAGTTTACTTTCTACAAGTTAGATATCAATTACTCAAGTTGTTTATGGTTACTTCCGAAAATCATAGCTGGACTAATGATGAGGGATCATAAGACAAGTTGATGTAATTTGATTTAGATTTACTTTATTGCAACTTTTGGATTTCTTTCAGCATAGTTTCTTTTGTGTTTAGACAGCAGCAAGAATAGTTTGGTTTCATGCTCACTAGTTTACTGTTTTGATTTATTAGATTAGTAGCATCTTTTTCATTTCAGCAGCACATTTTCATTTCCTTTCAAGTTTTGTCATTGTATGTTTCAAATTCCTTTTTTCAGTTTCAAGTTGGTAAATCATTATAGAGGATATCATTTCCTTGAACAAACATAACCATACTTTCTTTCATTTTAGAATTTCCATTTCACCTTAGAAAACCAAAAACGACAAAAAGTTAAGAAATAGGTTATCTTGCACATATAGTGCGCTGCACTTCATCATCTTACGAATCCCAGATTGAAAAATTAAATGCAACAATTTAGGACACACTAAATTGACCAAACATTTTGGCACCGTTCCCAGGGAAGTGTAACTAGGTAGCCAATTTCTTTAAAAAAAAACACACAAAATAATAAAAGAAGGGAAAACTTGATAATTTCTTGAAGTATGCTCTCCTCTTGCACCTACTGTGATCTGGAGGATCAGAAAAGAGAAGCTATTGGTTTAGTAATTTCTTAAGTATGCTCTCTTCTTGCACCTAGTGTGACCTGGAAGATCAGAAAGAGAATTATTAGCCCTACTTTAAAAAAATGACATGCATAGAGCAAGAGATTCTAGGGGAAGGTTTATAGCTAAAGCCAAGAGTTCGATTTTCACAGCTCCATCTTCTTCAAGGCATAGAAAAGAGTCACCATCATCTACCCCTAGCCTTAAGATTCCGAGAATTCAAGGAGTAGCTGAACTAGAAGATTCACCTATACCATCTACCAAACCTCATTTAGAAGAAACTCCTACTCATCCTCCCTTGATAGAAGAACCAGAGGACTCTAAGGACTCTGAAGAAACTATCATGGCAGAGGAAGTAGTAAATATGTTTGGAGGTAGAGGTAGAGGAGGAGGAAATGATGGAGGTAACAATGGTGGAGGTGAAGATGATAATAGGGAAAGAGACAACTCGTTTGGATTCCCTATAGTTGATGAGGAAA
Source organism: Pinus albicaulis (assembly GCA_034641835.2). Lineage (NCBI taxonomy): Eukaryota > Viridiplantae > Streptophyta > Pinopsida > Pinales > Pinaceae > Pinus > Pinus albicaulis. The sequence goes on along the minus strand of CM076578.1, from coordinate 1,885,548,845 downwards.
CTCATACAACGATGAAAACCATCTCACCATCTGTCCTCCCCAACTTTTATGGATTACGAAGTGAGGATCCTGAAACATTTCTATTTGAGTTTGAAGTCATGTGCAGAACTTATGACTATATGGAAGACTCTCAAAAACTCAAATTGTTTCCTGCAACATTGAACGGAGCTGCTTTGAAATGGTTCATGGGATTACACACTCAATCTATTAGGACTTGGAATGATATGAAACAAACATTTTTGGATAGATACTTGGACTATTGTATGCCCACCAATCACAAGGATGAGGTATTCAAAATGATGCGAAAAGAAGATGAAAATTTGGAGGATTTACTTGGAAGATTTCGGTACAACTTAAAAATAGCAAAGATGAACAATTTAGATCAAGAAACATTGAAAGCCCTTCTATTAAAAGCCATTAGAGATGAATGGATAGATATTTTAAACATGATGGGGAAAGGAGATATTTCTCAACTTCCACTTCGTGAAATAACAGAACTATGTGTCCAACTCTCAAGAGGAAAATCTAAAACAGGAAAAGGGCCTAGGGATCCTTCTCTTATCAGGGCTAACAAATCTGCAACTGGATCAGTAAGTAGAGCAGAGATTGGCAATATGCTTGATGAATTTAAAACTGATATCTTAGGGAGTCTTAGTGAACAACTAGACACCCTTAAAATCCAAAACAAGCAGAAAGCAGAAACAGATGCTCTAGCCATCTTTTGCCCAAAATGTAGGAAGAAACATGCTTTAAGGGAATGTCCCTTGGATGCAAAATTTGTAGAAACATGTGTGGTTTTCTCAGAGAATCATGAGACCAAGGATTGTACTTCAATTCCTGGAATCAAAGCTGTCTTTCAAGAAGATCCAAATTCAGTGGAATCTCTCTATTTTGTTGCAAGAAGACCTTGGCAGGGACAACAAACTCAAGGGTTTAACAACCCTATGAATTTTCAAACCCCACCAAATTGGAATCCTTGGCAACAACCTTAGCCCCAACATCAAAATTCATATCAGCCATGGGCACAAGGGATGCAAAATCCTTATGGGAGATTTGCTCAATTTTATCAATATCCTCCATATTTTCAAAATCAACAAGCTCCACAACTTCCAAATTCAAATCCACAACTTTCATTGCCATTTCCACAACAAAAACCTTCTCAACAAAATCTAAATCCTCAACTCATGCTCCCATACCAACAAAAGACAAATCAACTTCCAGCTCAGCCATTTCCAAATCCTAACAATAAAAATCCTCAGAATACTTATATGATAGAAGGACAACAATTTCCTACCTACATGATTGTTCCTCTCAATGATGTTCAACTCAGGTCTGGTAGAGTTTTATAAAAACCTTCTATAGATATTCAAGAGCAAGATACCTCTGAGGAGGACTCTCTTAAATTCAATAAATGTTCTGAGGAAGAATCTCTTCAAAATTCAAATATTCAAAAAGAAAAAGAAAAGTTAACACCCACAACTCCTATAGTTGAGCAACTTGCATCTTTATCTACACCTCCTTTTCCTGAAAGACTACAAATTGACAAGGGGGTGGAAAAACAAATTTTGTTGCCTAACTATGATTTTCTAGATGAATTGATGAATGTTTGTATCAAGATTCCCTTGCTACAAGCCATTCGAGAGATTCCTATTCTAGCAAAAACCATAAAGGAGTTGAGTTTCAAAAGACCAGGAAGGAAATTAAAAGACACAAGAAGAATCCACCTGGTAGGAAAGATTGCAGATATTATGATGGGAAAAATTACCATGCAGAAGTATGTAGATCCAAGAAGTCCAATTTTCAAGACACATATAAATGGGATAGAAATTCCAAACACATTGATTGACTTAGGGGCTACTATCAACATTATGAGTAGACAGACTATGGACCAGCTAAAACTTCCTAACCTTCTTTTTACACCTACTCTACTGCAACTTGCAGATCGATCAATTATTAAACCAGATGGTGTATTAGAAGATATTTCAGTCTCCTTAGATTCTTGGGAATATCCGGTAGATTTTATGATTTTGACTCCCAATAGTAATCTAGGAGGGCACCCACTTATCTTAGGAAGACCTTGGCTAGCCACAGCTGATGCTTTTATTAGTTGTAGATCTGGGGATATGTACATTTCTAATGGTAATTCGACAAAGAAATTCAATTTGTATCCTCCAGCAAAAGCAATCATAGAAGTAGGAGACAATGAATGGGTTGATGATGAGGACACTATACAACCTGTCTTTACCATTTCGGAAATTAGTGAGGATAGTCAAATTCTGAACACATTAGAAAAATTTGAGATATATTCAAAATATGACCCCACACAATTTCAGATGGAATCTGACATAGAATATTTATCATCAAGACAAATGTCTCTTTACTCTATGGAAGAGTTTGGTAGTTCTACCATTGAGATTTTTCCAGGGAAAACACTGAATATCAACAAACATTTGGAAAAGTCACAACAAGAAGAACTAATCAAAATCTTGCAAAAACATTCTACTGCATTTGCATGGGAGTATACTGACATGAAAGGTATTGATCCTAAGACTTGCATCCATCATATCTATATTGAGGAAAACAGTAGACCAATCAGACAACCTCAAAGAAGGATGAATCCAAACCTTAGGGAGATAGTGAAAGAAGAGCTCCAAAACTACTCAATGTAAACTTCATTTATCCAATTTCAGATAGCCGATGGGTTTCTCCTTTGGTTATAGTACCTAAAAAGAATGGTAAATGGAGGGTATGCATTGATTACAGGGAATTGAACAAAGCAACTTTGAAGGATCACTTTCCTTTGCCTTTTATTGATCGGGTATTAGATACATTAGCAGGTAAAAAGTACTTTTCATTTTTGGATGGTTTTAGTGGCTATAATCAAATTCAGGTAGCACCTGAAGATCAAGATAAGACCACATTCACCTGTCCATGGGGAAATTTTTCCTATCGAGTACTTCCTTTTGGGTTATGTAATGCACCCGCAACATTCCAAAGAGCAGTACTAGGAATTTTTTCCGATCTAATCCATGATTGTGTAGAGGTTTATATGGATGATTTTACAGTTTATGGTAATTCATTTGAAGAGGCATTAGAAAATTTGGAAAAAGTCCTTATAAGATCTAAAGAAACAAACCTTTCATTAAGCCATGAAAAATGTTTTATGATGTTCACTGAAGGGATTGTTTTAGGACATCATATTTCAGGAGATGGAATTAAGGTCGATAGATCAAAAGTCGAAGTCATCTCCAAGTTGCCTATTCCAAATTGTCAAAGAGATGTTAGAAGTTTTCTAGGATTTACTGGTTACTATAGAAGATTTATAGAAAACTTCACTAAAATAGCATCTCCTCTCTTCAAACTGCTTACAAAAGACTGTGAATTTAAATGGGATCCTGATTGTCAATCAACATTTGAAACTTTGAAAACAAGAATATCTGAAGCACCTATCTTAAGAGGACCAAATTGGAAACTCCCTTTCCATATTTCTACAGATGCTTCAGATACAGCTCTAGGAGCTGTGTTGGGTCAAAAAGATCTAGTTCCTTATGCCATTTATTATACCAGTAAAAATTTGACTCCCACAGAGTTGAATTATACTGTTACTGAAAAAGAGTTTTTAGCTGTTGTTCATGCAATTAATAAGTTTAGACATTACATAACAGGCTATGAAACTTTTATTCATACTGACCATTCTACAATTAGATACTTAATGAACAAACCTGTTACTAATGGCAGAGTGACAAGATGGCTCTTACTTTTGCAAGAATTCAATATTACTGTGTTAGATAGACCAGGAAAACAGAATACAGTAGCTGATTTCTTGTCTACGATTCAGAATACTAAAGAAGATTCTCCTGTAGAGGATAAGTTTCCTGATGAATACTTGTTTGCAGTAACTATTAAAACTCCTTGGTATGTAGATATTGCTAACTATTTGGTTACAGGGAAACTACCTTCACATTTATTTCCAAGTGAAAAGAGAAAAATTATTCAGGAGAGTTCAAAATTTTCATGGATTTCTAACGAATTGTTTAAAACAGGGCCAGATCTTGTGATCAGAAGATGTGTCAGGGAAGATGAAATGCCTGATATTCTTAAGGCATGTCATGATGGACCATGCGACGGACACTTTGCAGACAAAAGGACGACCTATAAAATCCTCTCTTTAGGATATTATTGGCCTTCTCTCTTCAAAGATGCAAAACAATATGTCAAAAGGTGTGACAGCTGCCAAAGAGTAGGGAAACCTACCCTTTCAAATGAAATGCCATTGCAACCACAGGTACTCATTGAACCCTTTGAAAAATGGGCTTTAGATTTCATTGGACCTATTAATCCACCATCTAAGCAAAAAAAGTATATATTGGTTTGTACTGATTATGTTACTAAATGGGTAGAAGCCAAAGCATTAGTATCTGCTACTGAAAATTCAGTTGTTCATTTTATTTATGAGGATATTTTTACTCGCTTTGGTGTTCCAAGAGAAATTGTGACAGATCAGGGGAGCCAATTTACATCCAATTTGATGGAGAAGTTGATGGAAGAATACAAAATCAAGCACAGAAGATCTACTCCTTACCATCCGCAAGCAAATGGTCAAGTGGAGTCCACAAACAAAGTTCTTGAAAGTATCATCACCAAAACTGTTCATCTACATAGAAGAGATTAGGTAGAAAGGCTTCCTGAAGCCTTGTGGGCCTACAGAACTACATGGAGAAATACAACAAGACATTCTCCCTATGAACTTGTTTATGGGAAAGAAGTCTTGCTCCCCATTGAGTTCCAAGTCAAGACCTTCAAGATAGCAGTTCAGTTGGGGATGGACTTATCAGAAGCCTAAAAGCATAGAATGGAGCAGTTGAATGAGCTAGATGAGATTAGACAAGAGGAAATTATAAGAACTGATCTAGTTCAATATCAAAGAGCTAAATGGCATGAAAAGTACATCAAAGAGAAGAAGTTTCAAGAAGGAGATTGGGCATTGTTATTTGTTTCTAAGTTTAAAGATTTTCAAGGAAAATTTTAGACTCATTGGCTTGGGCCATATGAGATTGACAAGATCTTTAGCAATGGAGCGGTAAGAATCAAGACCATTGATGAGTTCCAAACTCCTCTTATTGTGAATGGCCATAGATTGAAATTTTATCATAAGCCACTCTCAAAGGAGGAATTTGTCAAATTGTTTCAAGAGAATTCCGCAATTAGGCTGGTACAGAAGAATTCTTCTTCTCCACCAGCCTAGCTTTTGTTCTTTTTTAGTTGAAAAAAAAAAAAAACAATGGTATAAGCCTGAAAACCAATCACTGATTGGCAGTGTTATACAGAAAATATAGGGTGAAAATCAGGAACACCTGACACTCTATATTTTCCAAAAAAAATCTCTCCTTCAGTTCACAAGTTTTATGATCATCCACTCCATTCCATTCCACTTCATTCCATTTCATTTCACTCCATTCCACTTCATTTTATCCATTCCATTCCATTTCATCAATAAAATTCTTTTTCATGACCATTTCCATCTGGTCATTTGTCATCTGTTCATTTCCATTCATCCAAATAATAGTTGTGTCAGTTTCCATAACTGACATCTGTTTCTGCAGCTGGCACCAGTTTCTGCAGCCAGAAGTAGATTCCACAGCTACAACTCTGTTTTCAAAAGAATGTACAGCCAGATGTTATTTCCATAATTATGAAATAAAATGCAGGTGTGAGGACCAACTTTGAAGACATGGAGCATTCAAGAAGAGCAATTAATTGAAGATCAAGGAAAAAGGTAAAGATTCCAAAGGTATGAATAAAATTTATTTCAAATAGCATTGAAAACACATTTTTATATAGTTATGAACCATGAGCTCTATCCATTATGTGCAATGATTATATTGATAACTCCGTAACCCTTTCACGATCTCCATATGATCCTCCCACGTTCATTCTCAATGGTACCATAATTAAAACCTCCGCTCTTCACCCAAATTCCGATACTCCACCTGTGACAATGAGACGTAATCGATTTGATTACGGCTTCTTACAGCTGCATAAATCCATAACCATTGTTTAAATGTGTTCACATTTATTTCGCAGCCACCAAATTTCAAAACACTGCCGAATGTGTTATACTCTGTTAATCTCTCAGCCGTATCTCTGTTGTGCTTACGAAACCCCTCTCTGTTCTGTCCCACTCCATTTCATTCTCTATTACGCTACATTTACATACCCACTCACTGATATCTACCCACAGTCATTGTGCTCATCTCCGTGCATTCAACTGTTCTATTTCTATTGAACCCTCCTCCACGCAGGCAAGTCTTTGAAGAGCAGAAAAAAATGGGTAAATTGCTAAGAGCAGAACCGGAAGGACCTAAGTTCATGGAGGGATATCCGCAAGTAAGGGATATATTGAAGAAAGAAAAGTGGCTACGGTTTATCCAAAATTTCAGAGGTTATCATAAAGAAGTGAAAAAAGCATTTGCAAGGTCGTTTAATGGCCTAGAAGTAGAGATTGGAGACCTAAAGTTTGCAGTGAACGAGGCATCTATAGCATCTGCCACAGAGCTTCTTCAAGAGGGTGAGCGTTGGTTTAAGAATAAAAGCATCAGTGATGAAGCCTGAAGAACAATCTTACGAAACCAAGGTATCGACATAACTGTTTTTAAAAGAGGAATTCTTGTTCATGCATTGAAAGAGGAATGGGCTACTTTGCTGCTAGTTGTTCAAAAATTCATTACCTGTGAAGGCCGTTTTGGGTCCATGTATATGTACCATACCAGGTTGCTGATGAATTTTCTAGATAATCAAACTCTTAATCTCCCATATTTTCTATAAAATAGTTTGAAGAAAATGTCTATGACTGTTCAGAAGCATTTAGGAGATGTAGAACCACATCTATATCACCATGGTCTTGTGAAAATTTTGATTGAAAAATAGTTAAAGGAGAAGAAAGATACATGGGAACAATTTTTGGTTAGAAATTTCTTTGAGGAGCCTCAGGAAATTCCTGAAGGTAGCACATCAAGAAAGAGTAGGAGAAAAAGAACAAATGATGAAACCCAAATTACTCTTACTCAAGAAATTCCTGAAGGTAGAACATCAAGAAAGAGTAGGAGAAAAAGAACAAATGATGAAATCCAAATTACTCCTACTCAAGAAATTTCTGAAGGTAGCACAGCAAGAAGAAGTAGGAGAAAAAGAACAATTGATGAAATTCAAAATACTCCTACTACTATAATTGAAATAACTGATAGGGAAGAGAGACTGTCAAAGAGGAAGAAGAAGGAAATCAAGGGTAAGAAGCCAATAACACCAAAAAAGAGAAAAACTATTGAGGCTATACATCAAACCCCTCCTTCTGAAGAATAAGATCATCAAGTGTTATCTGAAAGATTAGTTTATCTTCAAAAACAGTCATCTATGGCCAAGAAGATAGAGAAAGGAAAACAAAAACAAAAGGATAGTGTACCGCAGCATGTGAGAAGAAGCAGCAGACTTAAGGGGAAATTGAGGAAAATGCAAATAAAGGGTCCTCATTTCATTGATTTGGGAGAGGAAACATCTGAACAATCCCCAGCTGACCATAGTCCATCTCAATCAGTTAGTGAACCTGGTTCATTTCATTCTCAGTCAGACATTGAACATAGTCCATCCCATTCTCAGCAAGATGTTGATGTGAGCCCTTCTCAGCCAGATTTTGAAGATAACTCTCCTTCACGGCATTTTGGGGACAACCCAATAAAAATGACACCTGATATAGACCCCAAGCAGCAGGAAGTATATGATTATATAGAATCTTTGGAAAAGGCAGCTACAGGTCCCAGTACTTCGTCCATCCAGCCTCACACAGTACAAGATGATCTAGTCCAATCACTAAAACATGAAATCTTTGAGCTAGAGCTTTTGAATAGACACATTAAAAATGAAAATGAGGCATTGAAGGAACAAGGCAAATTAGACAAAATCATTCATGATAATACCATGCTACATCTGGGAATATGGTAGAAGAAGAACAAGAAATTGAAAAGGAAATGCCAGAAGTTAAGCAGAGCATTGGTTAATATCAAATTTAGATGCCTAATGAAGAAGCCTAGGATGTTGGCAGCACCAAGGAAGAAGAGGAGAGGTTTGGATGTACTGGTTGAAGTGTCAAGGCATATGAACTGAGGAAGGATTATCAAAATTTTGGTTGCATGAGGACATGCAACACCTTCACAGTGGGGGTATGTTGAGTCTCAAATATGCATCTTTTCCATACACTTTTCTATACCTTTTTCATCCACCTGAACCTCCCAAGTTGTCAATATCATTGTATATTAATTGCAAAAGAGCATCTAACATGGTTTTTAATTATATTTTTGTGTCTGCTGTTTGATTTAGATTTTGTTCATCTAGCTGCAGAATCTTGCCACTTGTTGGCAATATGATGCAGAAGTGTTGTCCTTGATGGCAAACCACTTGATGAAGATGATGCAACCTACTTGATGAAGTTGTCCTTGATGGAAATCTACTCGATGATTTGCTTATGATAAGCAACCTATGTGCTAAAGATGTAAGAATGATGTATCTTCAGATCAGTTCAGATGTGGCAGAGAAAATAATTCCAGTAAGTGCCAGAAAAATGATAAATATAATATGTCACAAATGTATACGCTACTTTTGTGAAGGCAACCCGCGTATACATACAATGTATACGCTACTTTTGTGAAGGGAACCTACGTATACATTCAGGGTTAGCATATACGCAGTTTTTATGAGGCGAAGTTGCGTATACACATGGAAGCGAACGCTCAAAGTCGCGTATGCCCTTTTGCGCTCTAAAATTATGATACCAAGGGGCATTACCATGGTATTGGCCCATTGTATTGAGCACTGGATTATCTAATTGATCCCGTCCAGGAATACCATCAGAGGTTGAGTGGTTTTGGCTCATGGTATTGAAAAAAGGGTAAACCTATATAAGGAGGAGAAATTCATTGTGCAAATTAAGAGTGTGGGTGCAAGATGTCTGAGCTTGAATAAATACTTCTCTCTGAAGTATATCTGAATGGAAAGGGTTATAGTTGAATGATAGATCTGAATGTGTGATGCATCAATGAAGAAATGATGAAGAAAGGAATCTAGATCTGGAATGTATTTGTATCTGCTAGATCTGTTTATGACATGATTAGATCTGAGATGAGGCGAACATCGCAATACGAAGAACCATACGGTAGTTCGTCGCAAAGGAAGCGCATATACGCGGGTTTACTGAAGAAAAGTTGCGTATGGGCAGAGAGATTAATTCTATAATTTGTATAGAAGTATACGCTAGTTGATGTGAACGGAAGCGCGTATATACACGATATCAGAGAAAGGAAAGCCTGTATGCAAACTAGGGTTTGCTGAAGTATAGGGTATGAAATGTCTGATCTGTTCTGCTGTGTTATAGCTATCTGTTGTTGATGTTTGACTGTGCTTAAATGTATGGAGTGGGTCCATTGTGAAAATTGATGAAACGTGGTCCATGGTGGTGCTGAGGGTTGTAGCCTTCAGTCGGGGGGTTGTAGCTCCCTTCCAGGAGAGGCTGGTAAACGAGAGGAGGGGGTTGGTGCTCCCTTCCAGGAGAGGCTGGTAAACGAGAGCAGGGGGTTGGTGCTCCCTTCCAGGAGAGGTTGGTAAACGAGCGCAGGTGGGTTCCTGCGTACTGGTATGAGTCTGCGCCAGTACATATGTTGTAAGATGTTTTCTCTATAATAAAATATTGAAGGCTGAGCAATGGCAGCGGTGGTTTTCTCCCGACTTGGGTTTCCACCTAAAATCCTGGTGTTCATGTGTGATGCTTTATGTGATGGTTTATTATGTTCTTACTGCACATGTTTATTTTTTATTGAACATCTGATGAATGAATGATGGAATGATATAAGTGAAGAATTAATGACATATTTAGATCTCTGTGTATACGCGAGTTTCATAAAGGGTATCCGCGTGTATACACGAGTTTAATAAAGGAAAGTAGCGTATGGGTTTTAGAAGCAAGAAAAAGTAAAAGTTTTGAATATGCAGTAAATACTGATTCACCCCCCCCTCTCAGTATTTTTCCCAACAATTGGTATCAGAGCAGGTCCTTCTGCAGAAGCTTGATTGCTTGAAGGAGATCCGTCGCAATGGGAATTCATGAAAGAGTAATGTCTATAAAGCCACCTCTATTCAATGGAAGCAATCTGATATTCTAGAAGGTACGAACAATATCTGCAAAGTCTTCATGCAGAAGTATGGGAAATCGTGGAAGAAGGTTATCAATATCCGGCAAGTATTCCTACTGATGCAGCAGAAAGGAAGAAGTATGAAATCAATGCCAAAGCAGTGAATGTCTTATTAGGAAGCATGTCTGAACCATAATTTTCTAAAGTGATGCAACTAAATTCAGCAAAAGAAATATGGGACAAAATCATTCTGAGCTATGAAGGAGATACAAAGGTAAAAAGTGAAAAACTCCAAACTCTCAGAATTGAATATGAAAATTTAAGGATGCTTAGTGATGAAAGTATTTCCAGTTTCTTTCTTCGTCTAGATGATATTGTAAATCGAATGAGAAATTTGGGTGAAACCATAACCGATACTACTCTGGTGGAAAAATTCTTAAGATCTTTGACTTCAAAATTTGACTCTAAAGTTTCAGCTATTGAAGAAAGGCAAGATCTGCAAACTCTTACTATTGTTCAATTACATGGTATCCTGACTGCTTTTGAAATGAGACAAGGAGGTCCTTCTCAAAAGAAAGAAGCTACTTTTAAGGCGTCTGCAAAAGGAAAATAAAATGAAGTTGTCAAAGAATCCAGCTATATATCCGAAGAAGAAGAAGCGAATTTTGTGAGAAAACTCCAACTAGGTACTGGAAGATTCAAAGGTAAGCTTCCCTTCAAATGTTTTGATTGTGGAAGAGTTGGCCACTATGCTACTAAATTTCCTTATAAAGAAAAACATGTTAAAGGGAATCAATTTGAAAAGAGGAAGAGTTATTATTCAAATGAAGATAATGATGAAGTATCCAGTGAAGATGAAGAAGATTCTGACCAAGTTCTACAAGTGCTCATGGCAAAGAAGCAAAAGAAGAAGGTTACTCAAGGAAAGGAGATACCTCAGAAAACATGTGCAGCAGAACATGAAGAAGATAAAACAGGTATTGATAATTGTTCTTATGATTCACTTTCTTGTGATTGCAATAGTGAAGATAGTGAAAGTAAAGTTATGGATCTAGAAGAAGCTCTCAAGAATAAAGTTGAAGAACAACAAAGAGCATCTAATAAGCAAGAAGTTATCTACAATGAGATGATCACTCAAATGAAAGGACAGATAGAAATACTGAATGAACAGGTAGACAAATATCAAAGGTTCCATGCTTATGCATCCAATCGAATTAAAAGACTAGAAGCAGAAATCGACGATCTAAATGCAGATCTCGAAAAATCAAACAAGAAGAATGAAGGACTTGAAGCTGGAATCATCTCTCTGCAAACAAATCTTGAAGCATCAAGTAAGAAGAATGAGGAACCTCTACAATCATTTGAAAAGGAAGGTCTTGAAGCAGAAATCATCTCCCTCAAAGAAGATCTTGAAAAATCAAATAAGAAGAATGAAGAGCTGCTACAAGCATGTGAAGAAAACGAAAATTGGTTGAAGGAAGAAATTTTAAAATTAAATGATCAAGTAGAAGAAGGAAAAAGGGTAGAAGAAAGCATGAAGAAACAATGCCAAAAATTGGAGGTTGAGGTAAACATTCTCAAAGGTAAATTAGAAGAAAAAGATAAACTCTTGAGGTTTCAAGATAGTACTAAGATTCTGGACAATATTCTTAGTAATGAAAGGTCTCCCCTTATTAAACTTGGTCTTGGTTTTCATGAAACTGCTAAAGGAGAATCTAGTTCACAAGGAAGTGCTAAAGATTCAAAAGATGCCAATGCAAAACCTGAAGAGTTGAAAGAAACAAGAAGTCAACCAACAATCATGAATACTCAAAGAAAATCATTCACTAATGTTGAATGCTTTAAATGTCATAATTATGGGCATGTTGCAGCAAATTACAGAAGAAGATCATTTCAGTCACAATCAAACATATTTTATTCAGAAAGGTACTCTGGTTGCTTCAAGGGATATTGTTTTTCATGCAACAAGTATGGTCATAAAGCAGCTGATTGCAATAGAAGGAAGAACAGAGAAACACACTATGATCCTTATGCTTACTTCTCTGGTCATATAAGATGTTATGCTTGTAACAAGTATGGACATGTGGAAAAAGAATGCAGGATGAACAGATCTGAGAAATTGGATAATTTTCAGCACACAATTAGAAATTTCAAGCAACGCTGGAATAGGAAGGAGGACCAATCAGAAACGTAGGGAATATTGACCCTACTGCAGTCATCCGCTTCTAAAGCTTACTTCTCTTAATGACTACAGGAGTAATGTGAGATACATTATAGGGTTTTGTAATGTATCATCACAGGGGGAGCAATGTATGATGATTCTCATGGTTGATTTGACTATTCTGGTTATATGTATTTCTGACAGAGCATCTGATATGAAAAATACAGGTACAGGAAGGACAAGTTCAGAGGGAGATGAAGGAATGTGAAAATTTCTATGCTTCGCTTTCCATACGCGGGTTCTATGAACAAAAGTCACGTATACACGCAAGTTCCAGTTGACACAGTCGCGTATGCATTAATGATAAGAGAATTGGGATGACAGATGAAGATCAGGAGCAGAGGTTCAGGGGGAGCATCAGTTTGACTGCTAATGATTGTACTGTTAGCATTATTCTGGTTATACTCATGCTAATGAAATGATAAATGGTTTCTTATGTTGAAGATTATGGAAGAGTCCTGTTTACTTTTTGATGAAGAGTATTCGTTGCTAAGATAAATGTCTTATAATTCAGAGATAAGGAGAGATCATGCAGAGATTCTTTCCGATGACTTGCTGTTGAAGGTGTTCAGGTTGCACAAGATAAGGAGGAGCCTTGGTCATATGGAAAGGATGTTTGGATGCACATTTTCAGGGGGAGCCCTAGCCTTGCTGAGTATAATGCATTGTTGGCATTATGATGGTTCTTACATATGATCTCTCTTGAGGTCTTTCTGGTATTGGTCATGAAAAGTCATATTTGTAATTTGATGAAAAAGGTCATGTTGAGACCTATCATGTAAAATTGTAATATTCAGTCATGTAAGGACTTGTTCATTTTGTAAACCCACTTTGTTGGGTAGTTGAGTCAAAATATGTAAACCCACTTGGTTGGGTAGCTGAGTCAAAATGTGTAAACCCACTAGGTTGGGTACTTGAGTCTCATATGTAAATCCACTTGGTTGAATCTTTGATGTAAGTATGAGTCTTTGGTGATAGGAAGGTCATAGAGTCATGTACTTTATTGAAAAATATGTTTGAATATTCAGCATGAGCTCAGGGGGAGCTTGGTCACTTCAGTGTACATCAGATCTGCAGAATGCTTCCTTCTACATGAGGAGAAAAACCTTGTGTTGGTTTTGGTCCGCCCTTTGCCCTTGATGTCAAAGGGGGAGAGTGACATGGTGTTTTGAATAAGGGGAGAATATCATATCTGTTGTAGTGATCAAACACCATCATGGTTGCCATCAAGTCCAAAGGGGGAGATTGTTGGCAATATGATGCAGAAGTGTTGTCCTTGATGGCAACCCACTTGATGAAGATGATGCAACCTACTTGATGAAGTTGTCCTTGATGGAAATCTACTCGATGAGTTGCTTATGATAAGCAACCTATGTGCTAAAGATGTAAGAATGATGTATCTTCAGATCAATTCAGATGTGGCAGAGAAAAGAATTCCAGTAAGTGCCAGAAAAATGATAAATATAATATGTCACAAATGTATACGCTACTTTTGTGAAGGCAACCCGCATATACATACAATGTATACGCTACTTTTGTGAAGGGAACCTGCGTATACATTCAGGGTTAGCATATACGCAGTTTTTATGAGGCGAAGTTACATATACACGCAGAAGCGAACGCTCAAAGTCGCGTATGCCCTTTTGCGCTCTAAAATTATGATACCAAGGGGCATTACCATGGTATTGGCCCATTGTATTAAGCGTTGGATTATCTAATTGATCCCATCCAGGAATACCATCAGAGGTTGAGTGGTTTTGGCTCATAGTATTGAAAAAAGGGTAAACCTATATAAGGAGGTGAAATTCATTGTGCAAATTAAGAGTGTGGGTGCAAGATGTCTGAGCTTGAATAAATACTTCTCTCTGAAGTATATCTGAATGGAAAGGGTTATAGTTGAATGATAGATCTGAATGTGTGATGCATCAATGAAGAAATGATAAAGAAAGGAATCTAGATCTGGAATGTATTTGTATCTGCTAGATCTGTTTATGACATGATTAGATCTTAGATGAGGCGAACATCTGTCTGAAGAAAAGGGTAAAATCTATGTGATGTATCTATTTTGAAGAATTGCAATGACCTAAATGTTTGAAGAACCATACGCTAGTTCGTCGCAAAGGAAGCGCGTATATACGCGGGTTTACTGAAGAAAAAGCACGTATGGGTAGAGAGATTAATTCTGTAATTTGCACAGAAGTATATGCTAGTTGATGTGAATGGAAGCGCGTATATACGCGATATCAGAGAAAGGAAAGCGCGTATGCAAACTAGGGTTTGTTGAAGTATAGGGTATGAAATGTCTGATCTGTTCTGCTGTGTTATAGCTATTTGTTGTTGATGTTTGACTGTGCTTAAATGTATGGAGTGGGTCCAGTGTGAAAATTGATGAAACGTGGTCCATGGTGGTGTTGAGGGTTGTAGCCTTCAGTCAGGGGGATGTAGCTCCCTTCTAGGAGAGGGTGGTAAACAAGAGCAGGGGGTTGGTGCTCCCTTCCAGGAGAGGCTGGTAAATGAGAGCAGGGGGTTGGTGCTCCCTTCCAGGAGAGGCTGGTAAACAAGCGCAGGTGGGTGCCTGCGTACTAGTATGAGTCTGCGCCAGTACATATGTTGTAAGATGTTTTCTCCATAATAAAATATTGAAGGCTGAGCAACGGCAGCGATGGTTTTCTCCTGACTTGGGTTTCCACCTAAAATCCTGGTGTTCATGTGTGATGCTTTATGTGATGGTTTATTCTGTTCTTACTGCACATGTTTACTGTTTATTGAACATCTGATGAATGAATGATGGAATGATATAAGTGAAGAATTAATGACATATTTAGATCTCTGTGTATACGCGAGTTTCATAAAGGGTATCTGCATGTATACGCGAGTTTAATAAAGGAAAGTAGCGTGTGGGTTTTAGAAGCAAGAAAAAGTAAAAGTTTTGAATATGCAGTAAATACTGATGCACCCCCCCTCTCAGTATTTTTCCCAACACCACTTTCCGCAGCTGCTGCAACTTTCCGCAGCCATTTTTTGAAACTCTATGTTACAGGTGTCTATAGTAAAAACGAGCCACATGGGCAAGTCAGAAGTGATGTGGACATGGATCGTGTCCTATTGGCTCGAGAAAATTCATCAAAGGAAGCTACGGTCAAAGGTGTCCAAATGGAAGTCAACCGTAGAGTCCAATGGTGACATGACTCTGTTTCGTGTCACGTGAAGGTTCATATGGCCGTTTCAGAATTGTGGAGGACAAATCAACATCTGTACATGGCTCCATAGCCGAATTCAAACATCCACTCCTCATAGATTTACTCTTCAATACGGCCATGTTCCTAGATCTGTGGACGTAATGGTCTACGTGTTCTCCAGCAGCATAAAATTTAGGAATTAGTTATATTTCCTTTGTTATAAATAACGCGTTTGCATACGCCTATGAAGCTAGTCTGTGATAGTTTTTATTAGTCTTCTCTGTAATGTAATTACGCTGCCTTTGTGTCGTAATACCACCTTACTGTTATGACTACATTTTAATATAAGAAGACTCTGTTTCCACATGTAATTCGTACTTGAAGATTGTTGCCAAGGCTGGTGTAGAGGGCCCCTGCACTTGCCAAGGTTCTGTGCATTATTGTATAGTTCTTATTTTATTTCTTTAAAGCTCATTTGTGCCTTATTGCATCTTTCATGGTATATATGCTTCATTTCTGTTTATAAACTTTCATGCTTTCCATTTCACATCTGTCTTTCATGTTTTATGTTATTGATTACTGATCAGTGTTCTTGTTTCAGGTTATAGATAGGCAGCCCGGGCATTTACATAGCTTTTTGACTAATGACATGGAATTAACATTATTCTGCTGCTAATTTGTTTTTCTTCACTTCTGTTTAATTTCAGTATTGCTTTATGTATTCCAGTTTTTCTCATTTGCTTCGGTAGCTAAATTTAGATATATTAAAATTCTCATAACATCTTCAGTTGCCTCCGAAAGCCACAGCTGGACTGATGGTGAGGGATTGTATTATGAAATGTGTAGTTTGATATTAGTTTCCTTTCTGCAAATTTAGATATATTGAATTGCTCATAACATCTTCAGTTACCTCCGAAAGCCACAGTTGGACTGATGGTGAGGGATTGTATTATGAAATGTGTAGTTTGATATTAGTTTCCTTTCTGCAAATTTAGATATATTGAATTGCTCATAACATCTTCAGTTGCCTCCGAATGCCACAGCTGGACTGA
Source organism: Pinus albicaulis (assembly GCA_034641835.2). NCBI lineage: Eukaryota > Viridiplantae > Streptophyta > Pinopsida > Pinales > Pinaceae > Pinus > Pinus albicaulis. The sequence goes on along the minus strand of CM076578.1, from coordinate 1,885,532,218 downwards.
TGGCGAGGGATTGTATTATGAAATGTGTAGTTTGATATTAGTTTCCTTTCTGCAAATTTAGATATATTAAATTGCTCATAACATCTTCAGTTGCCTCCGAAAGCCATAGCTAGACTGATGGTGAGGGATTGAATTATGGATGTGTAGTTTGATATTAGTTTCCTTTCTGCAAGTTAGAAATATTAAATTGTGCATGACATCTTCGATTACCTCGAAAATACAGTGGGTGATGGTGAGGGATTGAATTATGAATGTATGGTTTGATATTAGTTTAGTTTCTGCAAGTTAGATATCAGTTACTCAAGTTTTTTATGGTTACTTCCGAAAATCATAGCTGGACTAATGATGAAGGATCGGAAGATAAATTGATGTAATCTGATTTAGATTTACTTTGTTGCAATTTTGAATTTCCTTAAGAATAGTTCTTTTGTGTTTAGACAGCAGCAAGAATAGTTTGGTTTTCATGCTCACTAGTTCATTGTTTTGATTTATTAGACTAGCAGCACCTTTTCATTTCAGCAGCACATTTTCATTTCCTTTCAAGTTTTGTCATTGTAAATTTCAAATTCCTTTTTCGGTTTCAAGTTGGTAAATCATTATAGAGGATATCATTTCCTTGAACAAACATAACCATGCACTTTCATTTTTAAATTTCCATTTCACCTTGAAAACCAAAAGTAATGAAAAAGTTAAGAAATAGGTTATCTTGCACATATAGTGCGCCGCACTTCATTAGCTTATGAATCCCGGATTGACAAATTAAATGCAGCAATTTAGGACACACTAAATTGACCAAACAGTTCCTTTAGTATGATTTCATGTTTAACAATATCTTTCGCCTCTCTAAACACCACATCTCAGTTGTACACAACCTTCCTTGTTTCCGGGTTCCAAAGCTTGTAACCTTTTAAACCATCCCTATACCCAATAAAGATGCACCTTTCAGATTTATTATCCAACTTGGTCCTTTTCTCCTTTGGAACATGTACATATGCATCACATCCAAATACTGTTAGATGTGAAAGAGAGGGTTTCTTACCAGTCCATACCTCATGTGGAGTCTTATCCTCCAACACTGATGAAGGTGATTTGTTAACCAGATAACATGCAGTCTCCATTGCCTCTGCCCAGAGCTCTTGTCCTAACAGGTACAACTGAGCATGCTTCTTGCCTTTTTCATCAGTGTTCTGTTCATTCTTTCTACAACTCCATTTTGCTGAGGTCTGTATGGAGTAGTTTTCTATCGTGCTATACCACACTTCTTATAGAACTCTTCAAATTACTTCTTTCAGAACTCCCCACCATTATCTGTCCTCAGTGCCTTTATCTTCTTCTCTGTCTGGTTTTCCACCAGAGCCTTAAATTCTTTAAATCTATTAAAAGCTTTAGATTTCTTCCTCAAGAAATATATCCATGTATTCCTTGAGAATTAATCTATGAATGAAACATAGTACACATAATTTCCTAGTGATGGAACTGACACAGGTCCAAACACATCACTGTGCACAAGTTCTAATATCTTGTTCGCCCTCTTAGCACCAGAAAGGAAAACTCACCCGATTTTGCTTTTCATATACACAATGTTCACAGAAATCGAAATCCAGAGAGAAATTAGACATACCATCTACCATACCATTTCTATGCAGTATCCGAAGGCCCTTCTCTCCAATATGTCCAAGCCTTTGATGCCATAACATGGTCTTTTCTCCAGAGACAGCTAGCCTTTCCACTCCAGTTTTAGGAACCACAGAACTGTTACACCCATCAATAACAGTGCTACCTTGTAGCTTGTATAGAGTTCCAATCCGAACTCCCCTCATTAATACCAATTCTCCCCAAACCATCTTGCATGCATCTTTCTCGAACACTATTTTTACACCTACATCATCCATCTTGCTTACAAAAATTAGATTTCTCGCCAATGCAGGAATATGCAGAACACCAAGAAGTGTTCTAATCTTTCCACCTTGCAGCTTCAGCTTGACCTTTCCATGTCCGACGATTCTAACCTTCCTATCATCCCCTAGGAAGACATCACCATCATATTTATCATACTCACAGAACCACTCCCTATGGGGAGTGAAGGGAAAGGATGCACCTGAGTCAATCAACCATGACTCATGATCTACATGTGTATTTGAAGAAGAAGCCAAATACACATCCCCACCTTCATCCGAGGTGGTTTTTGCCTCTACAGAAGGAGCATCATTAGATCCCTTTCCTTCCTTAGGAGCTTTAGATCTGTAGTCCTTTTTGTAGTGCTCTTTCTTTCCATATTTCCAGCACACCTTTACAAAATTTCCAAGAGATTTAGATCTCCCTCTAGATTTATATATCCCACTCGAAACCTTATTCTTGTTTCTGTTCTGGGACCTTCGTCGTACAGATAAGGCATCTCTATTCTAACCCTCCATATTTCTCCGTCTCATTTCCTTCGACAGCAAGGCTGAGACAATGTCATCAAAATTCAAGGTAGTTGTATTGCTACCTATTGCAATAACCAGACTGTCCCACTAATTTGGTAGAGAACACAAAAAACTGATGCACTTATCTTCATCTGAGATTTTAATATCAACAGATGACAACTGACTTGCCACAGTATTGAAGGCATTCAGATGCTCTGTCACTGAGTCTCCATCCTTCATCCTCAGGTTATACAACTTTTTCCTTAGGAACAACTTATTCACGAGAGACTTAGATTGGTACAAAGTCCCAAGTTTTTCCCACAATATCTTCACCGTAGCTTCCCTAGATACATTCAATAATACTGAATCTGAGACACAATCATATTGTGCTCTTTGCCTTCCAATCCAGCTTCTTCCAGTCTTCATCTGACATTTTCGTTGGTTTAGTACCCGGATCTACCATGATACACTGATATTTATCCACCAGAAGATCCTCCATATTGAGCTTCCACAACTGAAAACTCTGACCATTAAACTTCTCGATCTCTATCTTTCTGCCACTCGCCATCTTCTTTCACTGCAAGAATCGATCCCGCAGATCTCCCACTGAACAGGGTCTACCTCAGGCCCAAGCAAAAAACCCTTAGTAACAAAGGCGTCCCCTTGAAGCTGAAACAACTCTGATACCAAATGTAGGTTTTAACCCTAAACAAAAATTATCTACACACGAATCTTATAACAGAAAATAAACAATAGCAAGAGGATAAAACATAAAATAGATAAACACAGAGATTTTCCCCTAGATCCCAAATTGGAACGACCAGCTTGATTTTTCATTATATTCCTTTTAGTGTTACAACACATAAATATACATGCCGAAGCATACATAAAACCCAATCCATTAACCCTGGATTAGAACATAACCGTAGTTCCCTTGATCGGATCTACAAAATACCAGGGGCCGAAAACTATCGTACCCCAAAACCATGTGCAAAATCATGCACAAAACATTGGTGGGTCCGCCTATGAGTGGGTCTGCACACCAAACAAAATTTCCACTGGGGCGCTGTCCCGAACCCCAACAGTGGGGGCTGCCTCCCCCCTTGTGACCCCCTTGCTGAGCCCGGTGCAACGTACAGCATGTGGGGCTAGTCGTCGAAAGAATATAACACATACCCAACATTAATTACATGTTATTATACAATTTAAATAATATAAATTTTAATTAATAGCATACAATAATTAAGAATTTATAAATTTATATTTATATTTTATTTTAAGTTATTTAAGTACAAAGGACAAATGCATTACTTGTTTAATGATAATGACTTTTTCTTGAAAAACTCATTCTTATTTATAGTCACATCAATACAATTTTTTTTATTAATTTTATTTTGGTACAAATTTTGAATTGAATTTAACTATGTTACATGGATTTTGGCACAAAAGTGAATTTCAAATTCATAAATATTATTTTATTGGTTTAGCTATTATTTTATTATTTCCTTAGGATGCCCATTTTAGACCTCAAAAGTCCCCTAATGATGGGCTTGTTTTTCATTGGAGAGGTAGCCTATCCATTGCAGCAAGGAGGGCTCCTGAGAATATTTCTACATTTTTTGTATCATTCCAACCATCTATCATCCCTCACAGCACAGTTACAAACCATAACTACGTTATTTTCAGAGGCAGTTTCTAGGAAGGTCCATTGAGCTCATCAGCAGGGTCTATTTCTGAATAAAGCGATCAACCTTCTATTGAGAAATACCATTGGAGGAGGAAATTATCATTTTATATCTATCCTAGCCTCATTCTATTTAGTTCTAGTTTGAAGTGACATATTAACCCCAGGGTTATTTATCACATTTTATATTTCTTGGTATTCTAGCAATCTTTCCCGGGTTGGCTAGAAATCATGTATTAGAGCCCCTATCTTGTTTTCTAGGAATTTTTCTTATATCTATCATCTATATCCCATTTATGTATGTTTTCAGCAGCAACTACACTGATATAGACAATGTTGTCACTGCTTTCCGACATTCTATACAGTATCAGCAACTCATGTGCTTATTGCTATGATCATTGGAGGCTTGTTCTTGTTGCTTGAGTGGCTTGACCCTCAAGATATTTTTGTATATTGTTGCTGATATATGAATAAAATGATGGTTGCATATTGATCCCTCTTATGTCATGTTTAGATTTGCAATGTTTTACAATATTATGTCTTGTATTGCTACTATTTCCATTTTGGAATATTACAGAAAGCATTAAGCCTGGTGTTAACCATGTACACAAAGGATAGAATCAACTACTTATACATTGTGGGATCCACCAAATTTTAATATGAAGAAGAATCACTAAGGTAATTTGGATTGGTCACCATAGTTGTAGCCATGGACTTGCATGTAGGTTTAACCCTATACAAAAATTACCTCCAAATGAATTCTTAAAACATAAAAAATAAACAATGGTGAGAACATAAAAAAATCTACACAGATAGTTTCCCTTGGATCCCAAAATCGAGACTACTAGATTGACTTTTCATTATATTCCTTTCAATGTTACAACATATATATATATATATATATATATATATATATATATATATATATATATATATATTGTAAAATGTTCAAGAATTCATAAACCCCAATCCATTAACCTTGTATTAGAACATAATTGTAGTTTCCTTAATCGAATCTACAAAATACCATATATAGAAAAACATCGTTCCCTAAACCATGTGAAAAACCCATGGAAAAATCCATCGATAGCTCCTCCCACCATCTTTAGGTCCTCCCCCCATCCTTGGTTCTGATATCCATGTTTGGATCCATCCAACTATTATTGGGTTCGCATAAAGAAAATCATGGGGTAGCGCCCTGGACCCCGTCCAAGGGGGCTATCACCCCCCCCGAAAATCCCTCGATAGGGGGGGCTTCCCCCCACGCAATGTAAATTTCATGTGGATGGTCATGGAAGGAATATATCACACACCAAAAATTTCATTCCGTCATACCAAAATTCCTTAAAATATAGACAATGTACTTCCCTTGTTTGAGGAAGATCTCATCTGGTGTCCACTACACATCCAATCCCAATAAATAGTGAATTAGGCCAAGATTATTCATTTCAAACTCTGAGGCTAACTCACTCTTACAACCAATGATGAGTATTTTTACCCATCTAATGAAAAAATCATCAACATACGACATTGATTCTAGGGGATCACCATCAACAACCATGTAGTAAATGTCTATATTTGCAACACTCTCGGTGAATCTCAAACTCATCAAGTATCCATCAATATTGGAATATGAAGTTGTTGACGGTGCTAGATATCACCAAAATATAAGGGATATCCCAAATATAAGGTCCCAATTATACCTTACACCATTTGGTGTAGGAGTCCCATCCAGAATATGGTGTGATTGTTATTATCTGAAACGTATGACTTGGCTTTAGCTGTTAGTAAGAGAGAGAAGCCCAAATTTCCTTTTGAATGAGCAAGAACATGTGCCTCATGAGTGTCCAATTACAATTGTATCTAATTCCTTTCACTATGGAGGAGAAATAAAGTGAGCCTCTAAGAGAGAAGTAATAGTACTACCCTAATGGAGACACACACAGAAAGAGAAAGACTTGCCTAGCATCAAGAAAAATAGTTCACATAGATGTGGCGATAATTATTATCATTACAACACATTTCCAGAAATAATCATTGAAGTAACTAAAATAGTTCAACTAATTTAGTATTGATGAAAGCAACCATGAGCCATAAAAACCGAAAAAATAGACTTGAAAACATTCACAATCCATGTGTGGAAACATGTTGGCCTCGAAGGCTTCAAAATTAATTAAAAGTACAGAGATACATAAATAAAATGGAAAACACTAGCTCGAATAGTGGAGCGTTAGAGCCACTACTTTTTCCCCAAAACTACCAACTCTGTCTCTCTAATGCCTTATGGGAGAAGCCAAGGTTAAAATTCCTTCACATGAGAAATGAGGATCTATTTATAATTTGAGGAGTTACCTTTCACATCCTCATTACTCTTGAATTTCTAACTTCTACTGACCTTTGGATTTTTGCAACCTTTAGAGTTCCAAATGACTTTTTGAATTACATATGTATTTTGGTATTACATTTTTTTTTGACTTCCATAACTCTTGGACTTATGCTTGTTTTTATTTTACAATGATTACAGTAATACATCTTCACTTCCACATCATCATATGATGATATTTGACATGTCACTATCTTTAATGACTGCAGCTAATATTGACGGATGATGTGGTATTTTATTCAATGGTGACATGGCTGTCACTTTGTCCTCGTTCTCGGTAAATATTATGATCATGGTGCTTTCCCGTGCAAAGGGTCTTCAATCTTGGAGTTTCTAGGGTGCTTTGATCGTCATGTTTCAAATGTGTTCTTGTTTCTTTTCATGAATCTTTTTTCTATCCTATTTTCCCTATGTTCCTCATGTATGCTTTCCATGAGATCCCTAAAGTACATGTTTCAGCAATCACTCATGAAGAGAAAATATTGGCCTGAAAACCCCCTATTTTACCCATTTTTTATGTTGATTGTCTTTTTCATTATTTTTTTATGCACTCAAAAGGATCAAATTAGGAGCTTCAGGGTGCTCTTTGAAAGGCTAAAGTACTACAGAGGGAAGGATTTGGGGCTTCATCATGGGATCATGTGCTCAAGGGAAAAAGGAAATAAAGGCAAGGCACATGTCACAAGTTTGAAGGACAAAGGGTAAGGTTTCAGGCTTCCCAAGTGCGATATGTGCTTAAGGGAGAGAGGGAAGGGGTAGGGTGCACTCCTGAAGGCTAAGGCTTCATGCCTTAGGGGTGTGATCATGCACTGAAGAGGCATTAAGGAGGGTAAATGGCGCACTCTTGAAGGCTAAATGTTGAGAATTAATGCCTTTAGTGATATAGGTGGATATTGGTGGTCACCTGCCTATTCCACCTAGACCTCCTGTCAGTTTCATTAGTTTTCTAGATTATAACAACATTTACTATTTTTAGCAGTTTTTCATGTCCTCAACTTCTGGAGCTATTTTGACCCCATAAACAACATTTTTTTGAGCTCCGCTATAGGCTTGCAACAATAGGTAGATGCCTGATGAAAATATTGCATTACTCAGAGAGACATTTCTAACAAGGTATCATATCCACCAAATGAAGATCATAAGACCAAGTTACGAACCTGGGAAGTTGGCTGCCCAACTAACCCTAATGGGGCCAACAAGCTCTTGGCTTTCCATCTCCTAGGGTTAGGGATTTGGTTGTTTAGGGTTTCCCTTTACTGTTGAATAATCAAAATTCCCTTGAACCTCATTGTAACACAAATTAGAGGCATGTAGATGCCACATCTCTTCCTAGAGATAAGCTACCATAGCCCGAGCTAGCTTATTTCCATTTTGTATGTACGCATATTTAGTTCTTTGATATTAATGAAATGAAGATTTTCTTATGTTGAAAATATGTTTTTATGTTTATATATGCATTATGCTGCATTCCTGTAGAATTCTAGATTAGTGGTATCAGAGTGGTCTTCTCTTTCTTTGTTTTTCTTTGCATGTCCCCCACGAGGTTGGGATATGATTTAGGGCTAAAATTAGTTGAACCTTTGCAATAAAAACCTCGCAAAAATTGATGGCCTCTAATGTAAGAAGAAAATAAACACAAGGGAGTAGGGTATCCCTTCTAAATATTTCTCAAAGAAGCCCTCGAGTGATAGAGGAATGTGATGATGGATAAATTTTCCCAAATCCTTGGGTGGATGCCCACAGGTAATGCATCTTCATTTGGCATCCACTTTGGAGGTGCCACTCTGTTCAAGGTACCAGTCAACTTTGAAATTCCCATATTTGAAGGTAGATAGATGCATATGTCATAGATATATGGTTAAATTTGTTGTAAGGATATTTTTTGGATCATGATTTTTCCAATAGGGAAAATATAACTTTTGCACTCCCAAACATCTTCCTCCATGTCAAGGAATAGTGGGAAACCTACTCTAAATAGATGTAAAAGAGAGAACCCACACTGTTTTCAACCACACCAACTTGGAATTATTTCTGATATGCCATCATGGAAAAATATTATCCCATAGGGAACTATGAGGACAAATACATATAATGGACTATGTTGCGGCAACAAAGGGATCAATATGTGCATGAGATGATGAATATTTTGCATACCTAGTGCACAAATTTGGGTATAAAATATTCTAAGAAACATATGGTGCTCAAGTACCACAATTGTTGGTACAAATACGTTTAGGAGGAAATAGAGTTCCTGTGCATCTCCTCACTTGGTGCAACATACTGATATGCTTCCAAGATTGAGTAGAAATTTAAATAGAATAAGTGAGACTTTAGATTTGTGAATCCAAAGCAAGGGAAAGGTGCCTCAAAAATGAAAAAGAAAGGACATAGAAGGTGGGGTGACCTAGTACAACCCATTGAAGTTGCAAGATAATAACAAAACCACATAGATGAAGAAGGAAACAGGAAAATGGTGTGAGTTCCATAAGAGCCCCACTCACAACACAAGTGAGTGTCAAGAAAGAAATCACTGGTGGTCAAGCTGAAGGCTTCCAAGTCAGATGCATGTTCTGACTTTGAGTCAGAACCTAACAAGGGGAATGACAAAGGGATGAAAATTATTTATGTATAACCGAGCACTACCGTGGCCACCACCAAGATCTAGAAGGTTGAGCCTGAAGATCCAAAGGAGGAGGATTGTCTCTTCCACTCACATATGTGGGTGAAAGAGCTAAAATAACCTCATTTCAAAAAAGGTTGTGAAATGGTTGGGCCTATTGACTACACCACACTCGTAGTCATACACCATTGGGTTGCTTGACCAAGGATGATATCTCATGTCATCCAGCAGTTCGGCCTTCCCAACAACATAAAGCCCTTCATAGATGTGGTATTGTATGATGTACTTTGGGAAATAAGTTATACATGATACCAGAGGTACCACCACTTACAACCATCTCTTTGAGCTCTGCTAAGAAATGGACTAAGATCATTTCCCATACAGGAATTTTTTCTTCCTTATGATTCACCCTCAAGGAAAGAAGAAGATTGTGACCACCTCCAAAGCATTTATATATGTCTCCTTCATGAAAAAGTAGTAGATGGATGATGTCATGGAGGATTACAGGGACATATTCACCTCACCCATAGGGGTACGCTTACATGATTAGGTCAAGCACTCCATCTATCTGACCTCGGGAAATCCGCTAACTAATGGGAAGATATATTGACGCTTTTTATTGGATAACGATGAAATAAAGAGGCACATTTAAGAGTTTTTCTAGAAAGGGAACATCAAGCCAAGTTCATCACCCCGTGGGAGCCTAGTAATGTTGGTATAGAAGAAGGATGCAACCTAGAGGCTTTATATTGATCATCAGGATCTGAATAATATCACCATCTAGAATAGGTATCCGATCCCACAAATTGATGACCTTTTGGACTAGCTCAAGGGAGCCAATTATTTGAGAAATATTAAATTGAAGTCTGGTTATCACCAAGTATCGATTGAACCCTCCGATGTGTGGAATACTACCATAAAATCCAAGGAGGGAATTTTCAAATTAATATTCATGCCTTTCAGGTTGACGAATGTCCCCAAAAACTTCACGGAGATGATGGGATACATCTTGTGGCCCTTCACTAACTCATTAATGGTAGTGTACCTAGATGACATCCCGATCTTCAACCATATTTGGGAAGAGAAGATACACCATATTTGACAGGTCCTCCAAACCGTGCAACAACTAATTTGGAGAAATTCCCTTTTTGTATGACCCAAGTTCACTAATTGCGGTATATCATTGATGAGTAGAGTATGCATGTGGAAACAATCAAGATAAAAGCTATTCAGGATTGGCCAAAATTACCACTCTAACATAGCTCCATAACTTTCTAGTTCTTGCTAATTTCTATTTTAGGTTCATGTTCGGATTCTCTCATATCACTTGGCATTTGATTCAAGTCACCAAGGGCGGAGTGAAAGAAAAGGTATTTTGGTATGAATCCCAACATAAGGTGTTTGTCGAGTTGAAGCATTGCCTCTACTCTGCACTATTTATCACATTAATACACCTAAAACAACCATTTTAAATTGAGAAAGATGCCTTTGATTATGCCATTGGTGCAGTACTTACCTAGCGGGGGAATTTGGTGGCATATCACATTGAGACACTTTCATATACAATATAAATTTTCCAACCTATGAAAAGGAGATGTATTATATTGTGTAGTCCTAGAAAATGGAATCACTACATTCTGGGGAAGGAAAAAATCATCCACATAGATCACTGACCCTTGTAGTTCATACAAGAAAAGGAAATTTGCAGAATTATCACCATAATAAATGGTCCAAATATTTGCAACAATTCCATTTGAACATAAGATACAATAACGGAAACATCAATAATGTTACAAACTGCCTCTACTGACCACTAGTTATGGTGATGACCATTTTGCTCGACTCTTGTGGACACGAGTCTTTGGGATGGCCACATCTTTACAAGATTGATCCAGAATTCAACACCACATACTAGGTGCTCCTCGAAGGTAAGGAAGTTCCAGAAATTCACCTCCATGACACACTATTATACCACTTGGGACACATTTTTTTTCCTTCAAGCAAGCATGCCAAGATGATTTTGAAGGTGCACTACACTCAATTCATTGTAAATTTTGGGGTAGATAAGACAGTGGTACTATTGCAGAATTATTTTTACTGGCTAAACCTTTGACAGGATGTTGGAAAGTACATCATATCTTATGCCACATGCATCATTTCCAAACATAAAATCAAGTAGGGAATGTATACTCCTCTACCTAATGTTAGCCAACCTTGGTAATCCATATCCATGGATTACATGTTTGGAATTCCTTCTACCAAGCATGGAAACAACTGTGTTTTCATGGTCATTGATATATTCTCTAAGATGTCCATTCTAGCGGCTTGCAAGAAGAGTATAACAATAGAAGCCATTGCCAAACTTTTCTTTGAATGAGTATGGGTACACTTTGGGATAACATGATTCATTATCTTAGATCTAGACAGTTGGTTCCTAACTACATTCTGGTCAAACCTCTAGTCATTCTTGGATACCAAGCTCACTAATTCCATGACCTCCCCCCCCCCCCCACCCCCCAAACTGATGGCCAAACAAAGGTCATCATTAGGATGATAGTGCTCATCCTACACATGTACAAGTTGAAGGACCCACACACATGGGATGATAGCCTCCCCTATGTCAAAAAAAACTACAACATAACTCTCCACAACTCAATTGGCCACAACCCCTTTTAGGTGGGATTGGGATTCCAACCCCTATGTCTTATTGATGTTGTCATACTATTTTTAGCTATTGAGGAAGATTCAACTCATGGCTAGTATGAAGTTGGTAGGGCTAACAAATTCATTGAGATCATTCAAGAAATACTCCAGTAGGTCCATGAAATATTAGATCGAGATATTGGTAAGTAAAAATAGTCCCATGATAAACATCAGGTGCCACACAAGTTCTAGGTGGGTAACAAATTTTAGTTGCATTTTTAGAAGGAACACCTCACTAGGCCCATCGCAAGATTTGGCTACTCTGATATGGGCCTTAAACCATCACTAAGGTAGTAGGGGACAATTATCTTGAGCTCAAGATTCCACTGCTTCTTGGCATGCACCCAGTATTCAATGTCGACTAGTTGTAGCCATGCATTCCCCCATTATAGGACATATTCGACGTTGCTGAGCAGTTGAGAGTAATAGAGTTCAACCCAAGTTGTGTCAAAAAGGCCACAACTGGTAGGATCATGGACACACTAATAAATAACACTCACCAGTAGAGGATCCAAAAATATTGAGTTGTCAAAGTAGGCCAACACCTTCACTAGGGCAAGTGGCTCATGAGGGACCCAGTTCAACAAACATTTTCTCACCTCATGGAGGCTCTGCATGCAATGGGGACCATTGCTTCCAAAGGTGGGTGGACTAATCTAGGTGTATATTGGTGGACACCCACCTATTCCACCTATACCTCCAATTAGTTTCATTATTTTCCTTCATTATAGCAGCATTTACTATTTTTAGCATTTTTTTTTGGTTTTGACCTTCCGAAGTTGTTTTGATCCCAAAAATGACATTTTTTTGAGGTCTGTAGCAAGCATAAATCCATAGGAAAGGTCCTACAACAAATAATTTATTACTTGGAGATACCTTTCTAACGAGGTATCGTACATACCAAACGAAGATCATATGACCAAGTTATGACCCCGAGAAGTTGGTTGCCCAATTAACCCCAATGGGGCCCACAAACTCTTGTTGTTCCATCTCCTAGGGTTAGGATTTTCATTTTTTAGGGTTTACCTTTGTTTTTGAACAATAAAAATATCATTAAGCCTCATTGTAACACCATTCACAGGCATGTAGATTCCACATCTCTTCTCAGAGATAAGCTACCATCTCTCGGGCTAGTTCATTTACATTATCTATGTAAGCATTCTTAGTTCTTTGATATTAATGAAATGATGATTTTTTTCTATTGTGTATTTGTGTTTATGTTTATATCTACGTTATTTTTCTTTCTTGGATAATTTGGTATCATTCAGGGTGCGCCAGTGTGCTCAAGGAGGGTGCACTTCTTCGATTCGAAGGAGTGCACTCAAGGAAGCCTTAGCCATTCTTAGACCACATAGTTCGGAACGAGGAAGGGGATTCTGTATCTGGGAGTGAAGTCGGCTCTTAGGGAGGGTGGAGAGCGCACTTCTAAATAATGGAGGGTCTCTCACCAATGCATTACATCATATGGTCAGACTCATGTCTTCTTTCTCTAGGGTTGGTTTCTAGTGGATATCCTCTTCTTTTGAAGTTTCTTGTTCATTTTCGTCCTCCTCTTCACAATATATGTAAAATAATTTCTTCTCATCACAATTATGAAATTTAGTATATTTTCTATCACAACTGTAGCAAAGCCCTTTTGCATTTTTTTTTCCAATTCTTGTGGTGTCAACCTTGTAGGTTGTGGAAGTCTAGGAGTAGCAACACTTCCATATTTATAGATGTGAGTGGTAGGCTTCCATGTCGCCATAATTTTACATTCAATTTTTCTTTCCAACCTAAATTCCTTCTCCAATGAATCAGGCTCCTAAATGTGAACCTCATGTTTGATGTGATCCTTTAAAGTCCCTATGAAGCCATCAATCCTATGTTCCTCTAGAATATCAGTTACCCTTATATTCAATTTTTGGAAGTCCATAATGTGCTCCACCACTGAATCCTTTTTTTTGAGATTTATCATTTGGTTAAAGAAGGTGTTGATCTTTGTATCCTCATAATTTGCTATGATTTTGTCTGTAAAAATTGACCAAGTGACAATTTTTTTACAGGAGAAAAGCCATTGATACACTACAAATGTATTTTTTTCTAAATATAAAGTTGCAATGTGTATCTTTTGTGTGTTTTTCACATTATTGAGATCAAAATATTGCTCCATTTGTAGTATCCATGTTACCGGATCCTTGCCATAAAAATTACTCATATCGATCTTTGGAATATGGTGGGTCTTCAATCCAACATTAGATTTTTTTATATCATGATTAAAATTTATTTTTTTCTCATCATGAGTTTCCTCTACTACATTTTATCCATTAGAAATCATTTCTTGTATCAACTTTTTCAAACCTTCCTTCAAACATTCCATGTCTGCTGTTAGATCATTCTTCATGTCTTCAATGTTGTGTTTCATTTTTTCTTCCATGTAATCCATATTAGCTTCCATGCCATTCTTCAAACCTTCCATCTTAGCTTCCATGCCTTTCTTCAAAACTTCCATTTCATTTTTTGTTGGTCTTTGCTAGAGAGAAAGTTGTTGCACTTGCTCTTGTAATTTTGATATATCATGTTGCACTTATTCATCTTCACGAGTCATAGTAGAGCCTTCTAAAGACTTAATGGGTGTTTAATTATTTTTAAGGGGAATTTTAGAATCCAATACTGATATCTATGCTTCAATATTCCCTTGGAATCACTTCAAACTGATTTTTCAAACAAGACTTATGCAATTTAAAAAACAAAATACACACCTTTTTCTTGCTTTTGAGGAGATCGATATTGAAACTTATGTATCTCTGTAATTTCAGATCCATGAGATTTCATCTTCAATCCTTTAGTAGCCCTATGAATCTTCTTTCTAATGCCACAGGTCTGGCCTAATTTCAATTCTTCAAGGAAAATTTATGCCCAGTCTCCCACAATGACCTAATTTTGGGCTAGTTCAGTAGAGATAAATTTTACGTCGTGCCACGTGTCACTATTTCCTCCTTTGGCTCTGAAATTGATATACAAGAAACTATAGTCTATTTACTTTCATCCACTATTTACAGAATTCTGATCCAATTATCAAAGAGATATTTATGATGATTTTCCCAAGGGAAACTCTTTGAGATGAAATTTGGGAGCCTACAAAAACCCTAAATTACACATATCATATCTAGGAAAATATTGTGAACTAAGATCTAAATTTTTTAGATGAAGTTCCTTATTATTTCTTCGCAAATGGGTTTTTGTTTTAGCTTCTAAACCTTCACAGAAAAAACATTATAGCGAAAATTCCACGATGACCTATTTGACGCACCGAAACCCTAGTATCCAAATCTCTGATACTAAATGTTATGAAACTAGCTCCAAAAATAGAAGAAAAGAGAGATCAACGCCTTATAAATAAGCCACTACAAGGGGGAAACCTCCTTTACATTACATAAATGAACAATTCTTGGATGATACAAATGATAAAACCTCCTTTCTATATATAGGAGTCCATGCGGTCACAATATAATCCTAGCCAACCTAAAAATAACAATCTAAGGGCACAAAAATAATAATAGTGGCTTTTGTGGGGCACAATAATAACAATATGGGGGCTACATAGGTACAAAAATAACAATAATGAGGCTACACTAACAACAATAAGGGACTACACTGGTAATATAGGGAGCTAACAATAAGACACGTAAGATAAAGAAAAGGCGCCATCCAGGTATGTTCAAAAGAATCATCTAGAAAATAAAATTCTAGGAGGAAACGAATCTAGGGTACAAACAAGAAGAACCCTTGTAGGATCTCCTAGTTATCTACCGTTATTTTCCACCATCGAACTACAAAATGTAAATCAATCTAGTAAAGATGAATGTTGGGTTAAGGCCATGGATGAAGAACTTGATCAAATAGAAAAGAATAATACTTGGGAATTGGTTCCAATGCCTCACAATAAAAAAATTATTGGGACAAAATGGATATTCAAAAATAAGTTGAAAATGGATATGAAATTAGAAACAAAGCTAGACTTGTTGGTAAAGGTTATGCTCAACAAGAAGGTATAGAATTTGAAGAAATATTTTCACCAGTAGCCAGACATGAAGCCATAAGAATTTTTTTTGCATTTTCAAGTTTTCAACATTTCAAATTTTATCAAATAGATGTAAAATTTCTTTCCTTAATGGAGATCTATAAGAGAAAGTATATATAGAATAACCAGAAGGATTCATTTTGGGGAATGATGAAAAACTTGTATGAAAACTCAAAAAGGCTTTATATGGGTTAAAACAAGTTCCCCGAGCACAATATTATCATATTGACAAATATATTAAACAACAAGGCTTCACAAAAGGATCTACAAATAGTAACCTGTTCACAATGGTTGAGGATGATAAATTGTTAATTATTTTTGTTTATGTTGATGACATTATTTTTGGGAGTAATGAATAATTTATGAGACAAAAATTTGCTTCTATTATGCAGCAAGAATTTTAAATGTCTTTACTTGGACAACTAACATATTTTCTTGGTTTACAAATGAAACAAGAAAAAGATGACATCTTTCTCTCAAAAACAAAATATCTCAAGCAGATTCTGAAGAAGTATGGGATGGAAGGCTGCAAACTTGTGTGTACTCCAATGACGATAGGATGTAGCCTCATTTATCATGATTATTATCCCATTGTAAACCAACCAGAATATAGGTCTATGATTGGGAGTCTGCTTTATGTAACAAGTACTAGAACAGATATCATGCATGCAGTTGGGATTGTTGGACACTTCCAAGCCAAACCAAAAGAATAACATCTTCAAGTAGTAAATAGAATATTCAAATATCTCCAAGGAACTCAAGATTTTGGTCTATGGTATCCTAAAAATGTCAATCTTACTCTTCATACTTACATAGATGTGGATTGGGCTAGAAATCTTGATGACTGGAAAAGCACTAGTGGAGGTGCATTTTATATGGGGCCCCAATTAGTATCTTGGTTCATCAAGAAACAAAGTTCCATTGCCTTATCTACAGTGGAAGAAAAATATGTGGTTGTTTCATCTAGTTGCACACAACTTCTCTAGATGATGCAGACATTACAAGATATTCAAATTAAATTTCTTCCACCCATCTCCATCATATGTGATAATACAAGTGCTATTAGTATTTAAAAAAATCTTGTTATGCACTCCAAAACCAAGTATATTAAGTATCATTTTATATGAGAACAAGTGCTTGACAAAAAGGCTATGTTGGATTATGTTACCTCCAAAGAACATTTTTTTGATATATTTACGAAACCTCTTCCTAGAGAAGCATTTGAATATCTCATACAAAAACTGGGTGTTGTCTCTGCCTCATTGTGTTGTTAACTTATCTACTCTTCAGATGAAATTTCAGAAGGTTGATTTTGGTACGCAGGTTTCTTGAAGCATAGTCGTGTATATATGCGATTTTATTTTTAGACAAGCACGTATGGTTCTCTCTGACATGAAATCAATGGGTCAGCCTCTAGAACAAACTCTGTCATGTTGTTGAAAGTCATGATTTGGTTCTATTGATCAGGTGTTGATGGGTATAGTCTGATGATATGGTTCTTGAGTTATATTTTCCTATTTGATATTTATATTCTTGATGAAGATTCTTTGATGAATGAGTTGTTTAAAATTTTCAGGTAGCACAGGTTCAGGGGGAGCATTAAACTTACAGTGTATAATGCATTGTTGGAATTATGTCTATAATTATTGTTGAAATTATATCTCTCTCTATTGAGGTCCTTTGGTCTTGGTTATAGAAGTCATATTTGTAAATTGAGGTAAAGGTCATGTTGAGACCTATGATGTAATAATTTTCATACTCTATCATGTATGGACTTTGAGGTCATCCCACTTGGTTGGGTGATTGTGTCAAATATGTAATCCCACTTGGCTGGGTGGTTGTGTCACAAATGTAACCCCACTTCATTGGGTGATTGATGTAATTATGAATCCTTGGAGATAGGAAAGATAATACTCAATTGAGTTGTAGATTCATGTACTTCATTGAAAATCTATCTGAAGATTCAGTATGTGCTCAAGGGGAGCATGGTCAATATAATGCAGATAAGATCTACAGAGCTCTTATATATATAAGAGAAACCTTGTCTCGGCATTGGTCCACTCTTTGACCTTGATTTCAAAGGGGTAGAGTAACTTGGTGTTTTGAATAATTATTATGTTGATGTGTCTAACAAGTATCTACAAGATGTGGTGATCAAGTTGTGGTAATAAAACACCAAAATGGTTTCCATTAAGTCCAAAGGGGGAGATTGTTGGAATTATGATACATGTGTTGTCCTTGATGGAAACCCACCTGTAAAATATCAATTATATGGTAACTGGATGAGTTTAGAGGTGATAAAGTGATGGAAAATAATGACAGAAATTTGGGACAAAGGTTTGCAGATCAGAATCAAAAGTTGGATAAAGGTAAATAATTGAAGATATATAAGTGAGTTAGTGAAGGCAAAGTCACGTATACACACGAGTACAAAGAAACAAAGTCATGTATGTTCTAGTGCACTAATTTTATAATATCATGGCTCTTTACCATGGTATTATCCCAAAATATTGAGCGCAGTAATGGTTAACTGATCGCATCTAAGAATACCATCGAAACTTGTGTGGTTTTGGCTCAGGATATTAGCTAAGGCTAAAAATATATAAGGAGGTGAAAATCAAAGTGCTAAGTGTGCATGAGTAGTGTTAATGAATGATTACTTCAATCTAAAGTATATTTGCATGGTATGTGCTATAGTTGATTGATAGATGTGATATAATGATGCAATCATGAATACAATGATGGATTAGGATCTTTAGACCTGAAATGAATATGTATTTGCATGACCTATTTATGAGTTGTTTAGATTCGTGGTCAGGTGCATGTTAGTTGCAGTGAAGGGTATGCTATGAGTAAGCTTGAAGTTTTGAAGTATTGCATAGTCCTGAATTATTTACAAATCTATACGTGGGTTTGACATGAGAAAGGAACGTATACTCATGGGGTTGGTTCTGTAGAGGCGCGTATATATTCAATAAAATTATTGAGATCTATACACGAATTGGCTTAAGTATAAGCGCATTCATACGTGAATAGGTCTTCTAGAAGGCATGCATGAAAGCCAGTGTCTTTGCTGAAGAATGCTAAAGAAAATTTCTGATTAATTTTGCTATGTTTCTGATATTTTTCAATGATGTATTCATATAGACCTGGGTTTTTTTAGTATTGATTATGTTGGTAGTTGATTGTGATTAAATATTAGTGATTGGTTGATTGAAAAATCATTGATGCTACTTGAGGGTTCTATTAGATGAAAAAATATTTACGAATATCTCTGGTCAATTCTATGACTGAGTCATAATTCTAAATTTTGATATATTAAGATATATACACAGGTTGCGCCACATAAAAGTGCATATGCATGCAGGTTTCATTTGCAATAGTAGCGTATATAATTTGGAATAAAAATGAACAGGGTTGCAGTTTATTCTGTGTGATGATGTAGTATTTTATGTTCAGTTTTGTGGTCTGGTTACAATGATCTCACTATTCTATTTGAATTGCATTGATGTTTACTTCAATTGATCTACAAATTGTGATGTGTTAAAGCTCTTGGATCTAGTGTGAAAATTTATGAAACGTGGTCCATGGTGGTGCTGAGAGTTGGAGCCTTCAGTGAGGAAGTTGAAGTTTCCTTCTAGTAGGAGTTGGTGATTAGATCAGGGGGTTGTAGCTCCCTTCTAGTCGTGGCTAGTAAACAAGATAAGGGGGTTGGAGCTCTCTTCCAGTAGCATTTGGAGAATGAGTGAAGGTTGCAACCTTCTGCAGGTGGGTGCCTGTGTGCTGGTATAAGTCTTCCCTAATACAACATTGTAAGTAATTTTCTATATAATAAATATTGAAGACATAGATGACAACATCAATAGTTTTCTCACACATTGGGTTTCCACCTTAAATCCTGATGTTCATGTGTGTTGCTTATGTGTTATGGTTTATTTTGTTCTTACTGCACATGTTTACTTCTTACTAAATTTTTGATGAATCATTAATTCACTGGTCTAAGTAAATTTATTGAAGCTTTACCTGAATTATAAGTTCTCTGGGCATATGCTAGTTTCCTGAATGAAAATCACATACATGCAATAATTGTCTTAAGTAAATTCGCATGTTGAATTTAGTAAAGAAAGGTAAAGTTTTGTAGGAGTTTTAAAATATTGATTCCCTCACCCCCCCTCTTAGTATTTTTCCCAACATAAGATACAAATACTATCCAACTTTCCATTACTAAAAATTTGGTTCTACACACAATCCATTCTAGAAGAAAACAAGGTGAATAATTAGTAGTAGTTTCGATTGGAGCAAGGTGTTATTCGACCAAGTACCTCATAATTTGGGCCATCCATCATAATTGTGCCAAAGAAGGATGGGACTTGGTGAATGTGCATTGACTACAGGGCATTAAAAAAAATTATGCTAAAGAACAAGTACCCACTACCTATGATTTATGACCTATTGCATCATCTACAAAAGAAAAATACTTCACCAAGATGGATTCAAAATCGAGGTATCACCAGGTTCAAGTCAAAGAAAAAGATTCATATAAGACTACCTTCATGACCATATAAGGTCTCTATGAGTGGTCTATCATGCCATTTTGCCTATGTAATTCACAAATTGCATTTATGAGATTAATTAATGATACATTACACCAATTTTAGAGTCAATTGTTATTGTGTATTTGGATTGTATACTAGTATATAGTGCTATCTGGGAGGAGCATATCTCATATTTGATATAGGTGCTAGAAACATTGATGAAGCCGCAACCACTAGAAAATCTCAAGAAATGTGTTATTTCATAATAGTCTATGGTGTATTTAGCTTATGTGATTGGTGGAGGGGAACTCAAGATGGCCCTACCAAAATTGAGGCCATCATGAACTAGCTAGTGCCCACCAATGTTTTTAATGTTCGAACTTTGATTGAGGTAGAATAGTACTTGATGAAACTCATAGCCTCATTTTCAATAGTAAACACATCACTCCATTCCATAATAACAAATGACAAGATTTTCCAATGGCGGAATAGCCAACAACATTCCTTTGAAGATTTGAAGAAGAAAATAAACCAAGTATTCATTCTTGCATTATCAAACTTGCCACAACCTTTTGAAGTGGAGAAAACTATGAGTGGGTATGCTATGAGAGTGGTCTTGATGTAGGGAGTGAGGATGTTGTGTAACCAGCTCCAAAAAGAGAAGAAAAGAGATATGAACGCCTTAGAAATAAGCCACTTCGAGGGGAAAACCTCCAATACATTACATGAATGAACAATTCTTGGATGCTACAAATTACAAAACCTCCTTTCTATATATAGGAGTCCATGGGGCCACAATGTAATCCTAGTGGGGACACAATGTAATCCTAGCCGACCCAACAATAATAATTTAAGGGCACAATAATAACAATATCGGGGTTACAGGGGTACAATAATAACAATAAGGGGGTTACACTAACAACAATAAGGGACTATACTATTAATATAGGGCTTAACATGCCCCTCTCCTTCAAACAAGTGTTGTCCTCAACGCTTGATTATTTCTTGATGTTTTAGTATAAAATTCTCATCTTCCCATGTGGAATATTCTACAGGAAAGTTCTTCCACTTGCTGAGATAATTTGAAATTGATTGTACTTGTCGAGTTATTATTTTTGTGACTGCTTCATAACTTCTTTCAATGTGATATTGATCTTCGAGTTGTTTCATTTGATTTTGCACCAAAGTTAGGTTATCCTTTGAGAGTTGGAGAACTTGTTGTTGATGCTCATTGTGATATTCCACTACTTTATAATCCATAATAGATTTTATTTGATCCTTCAAACCATCCAAATTAGCCTCCATTTTTTCTTTTAAAACATATATGTCATCTTCGGTTGCTCTTCGTAAGATCGAAATTTGTTGCACTTGGTACCGTGATTTTGATATCTCATATTGCAATTATTCCTCCTCATGCATCATAGTATAGCTTTCTGAGGGCTTAATGGGTATGGAATTATTTTTTAGAGGAATAATAGAACCCATTACTGACAAAAATTCTTCAATATGCCCTTGGAATCAATTCAACTTGATTCTTCAAACAAGACTTATGTAATTCGGAAAAAAAAATACACACCTTTTACTAGCTTTTAGGAGCTCTATAATGAAATTGAATTATCTCTGTAATTGAAAATCTTCGATATCTCAAATTTGGACCTGTAGTAGCCCTCTGAAGCTTCTTTCAAATGCCACAGGTCTGACCTGATTTGGATTATCCAACACAAATTTGTGTCCAATCTCCCACAATGACATAATTTTGGACTGGTTCAGTAGAGCGAACTTGTACGACTTGCCACGTGTCACTGTTTTGTTATTTGTCTCTGAAAATGATATCCAAGAAACTACAGGCTGTGCAATTGCGACCACTTTTGACAGAACTCCAATCCAATCTTCAGAGAGAGAGTTATTGAACTTTTCCCACGATCACCTTTTTGAGATGAAATTTAGGAGCCTGAAAAAGCACTACCTTCCACAGATCATATCTCCAAAAATATTGCGAACCAAGTTCTGAAATTTTTTGACGAATTTTCTCAGGATTTCAGCTTCGTACCATATGAATTTCAGACTCTGAACCTTCGTAGAAACAAATTTATAGCGCAAATTCCACAATGACCTGTTTAGGAGCCTGAAAAAATACCTAACTTCCACAGATCATATCTCTGAAAATATTGCAAACCAAGCTCTAAAATTTTTAGACAATCTTCCTCAAGATTTCGTCTTCGCACCCTAAAAATTGCAGCTTCTGAAACTTCGTAGAAAAAAAGTTATAGCGAAAATTCCACGATGACCTGTTTGGAGAAGCGAAACCCTAGAATCCAAAGCTCTGATACAAAATGTTGTGTAACCAGCTCCAAAAATAGAAGAAAAGAGATATCAACACCTTAGAAATAAGCCACTTCGAGAGGGCAACCTCCAATACATTACATAAATGAACAATTCTTGGATGATACAAATGAACAAAACCTCCTTCTATATATAGGAGTCCATGGGGCCACAATATAATCCTAGTGGGGCCACAATGTAATCCTAGCCGACCCAACAATAATAATGTAAGGGCACAAGAATAACAATATGGGGGTTACAGGGGTACAATAATAACAAATAAGGGGGGCTACACTAACATAATAAGGGGATATACTATTAATATAGGGACTTAACAGAGGATGATATGCTACCATCTTGAAGTGTTTCATGGGGTGTTTCTCCACAACCCTACCTATAGTAAGGATTTCTATGCCTTGGTTCAATTTGTCAAGGAGTGGAAACATTACCTAATGGGAAAGGAATAGTCATCCATATAGATCACCATCCAATATAGTACCTGTAGGCTTAGAGTAAGTTACATTAGACCAAGAAATACAAGTGGATGGTTTTTTTTACAACAATTTCA
Organism: Pinus albicaulis; assembly: GCA_034641835.2. Taxonomy (NCBI): domain Eukaryota; kingdom Viridiplantae; phylum Streptophyta; class Pinopsida; order Pinales; family Pinaceae; genus Pinus; species Pinus albicaulis. Next base: position 1,885,508,935 of record CM076578.1, on the reverse strand, counting down.
TTTTTTTTTTTAATTAAATATGTTCTAACTTTTTTATGAATATTATATTGTTTATATTTTTTTATATAGTGGGAAAGCCTATCATAATTGAGTTGTCAAACTCGTAATGGGGATTTTTATAGTAATTGTAGGTTGACTCATAAGTTTTACTCATGGAAACCCATGCAATCAAAAATTGCCCATTAGTGTTTTCAAAGGGAGCACACTTTCACGGGTTTTGAGCACTGCCATATTTCCATATATCCTAGAAAAATAACTTTTTAGCAAAGTAAAAATAATTTTAAAATATACATTATATGTTTATATATTTTTGTTGAATTTATATAAATATTTAAATTGAATTCATATATATATATATATATATATAATAATTTAAATTATTATAAATATATATATTTATTTTTTAAGTAAAAATTCAAATCTAATGAATATAAAATACATACATTATTATTACTAATTATAATCTTATTATGTTTTTCAGTGGAGTGATGATAGTTGAAAGCATTCTTCACAATCGAAGCAATTTTACAGGTGAGATCGTTTTTCTTTTTCTTGTAAATTTATTTTTTTTACATTTATCAGAATAATATGATATTTAAATTGTTAATTTAATACTAATAGTTGTGATTATATATTACCTTATGTCATATTTTAATTAATATTTTTTTTTCATTTTTGTTATTTTTGTTATTTGTTAAAAAATATTTTTGGGTTGATATTATTTTTCGTTATTGAATATTTATTAAATTTTTTGTTTCATTTTCGTTATTTGTAAAATGTATATATTAACGTTTGAGTTTTGTATAGAATTTATTCAACATTACAATATTATGAAAATATTATGAAATATTTATATAGTGTTGTTCAAAACATTATAGTGTTGTCGATAATTTTTGCATTACTTCTAAGAATCTTGTAGTATTGTGGAGAAATTTTGTGGCGTTGTTGAAAAAAATATATTTTAGTAATGTTGTAGGAAATATTTTGGCAATTGTGCAGTGAATAATTTTAGGTAAAGAAAATTTTAGTAATGTTGTAGTGAATATTTTAGCAATTGTGCAGTGAATAATTTTAGCATTTGTTGAAGGAATATTTCAACGTGTAGAGAAAATTTTAGCAATTGTGCAATGAATGATTTCACTGATTGTAAAGGCAATATTTCAATAATTTTGTAGAGAATTATATCAACAATTATGCAAGCATAGTGGGAGGTGACAAAGAATAACATGTTTGTGTTCATGGAAAAATATAGAAACTATAAATGGTTTATAGATTTACTATTTCTTATTTATAGAGTGTTGGAGTGGAGAAAGTGTGAGAATATTTTGTCTTACTAATATGTTTCCAATTTGTTAAACACACACATGGTGTATGAATAAAGATAAACACACAACACACACAATATAAAGATAGGCATTTGTTGCATCTTTATTACACATAGATGTACATTTATAATATAACATTGTGACTTCTGTGTTAGTATGAATCTTTCGTCGTAAAAGATCACTTTAGCTACGCATAACAAATAGTCCTAACATCAATTATGGCTGCAAAATATCTTTAAATCTGAAATTAGGTGATCCAAATAATGCTGCACAAATACAGATCTGAAAGACATTAAGCAGATAAAGTAAAATATGGCTCCATGTATCCAATAGATAAGATAAGAACAATGTATTTGAATTTTTTTTTATATTTTATTAAAAAGGGGCACCTGAGAGTAAAACAAGAAAGGTGTTTTCCAGTTCTCCTCAATGGGATGGGTTTTTGAAAGTCCTCAGTGTTTCAAGTCTAAAATTCTTCTCTCTTGTTAGTGTGGAAAACTCGGACAAACATAGAAGTCAATGGGAGCTCACAAAATAAAAATGAAAAAGGTGACCAAGAGTAGATCCAGAGTGATCTAATGCAATGGAGGTGACTAATGAATGGGGAAAACCTTTCTATTTATAACAAAATATTGGGGTGTTCTAGAACTTAGTGCATGAATAAAATATTATTAATCAAATTCTAGAATCACCTTTTAGGAATATTTTATTACATTTGTTGGAGGGAAAAGGATTTTTGACTTGGGTCAATTCCTTTATTTATAAATAACAAATAAATAAATGATTTATTTATTATTTAAGGGAAATGAGGGGAATATAATTAAATAAATAATGGTTTATTTAATTATTTATATGTGATTTAGTCAAATTTAACTAAGAATATTATTTAAATAATGATTTAAATAACTTATTCTTAGGAAATAATTAAATAAATAAGGATTTATTTAATTAATTTCCTTGTTTTGGGTTAAATATGACCAGGAAATATAAACAAACAAGTTATTGCATATGGTGAAAGCAATTTTACTTAGGGTAAAATTGGTCTTAGATGGTGTACTTAGGTTCATCTAATGATAATAGGTTAGATGACCAAAAAAATGGTGTAACAGATTGCCCCCCAATGTATGAGTGTTAGGAGAAAATCGTATGACCGAAGTACGTTGTAAGAACTCAATCACTAGATAGCAAGAGGAAAGTGAGAGAGAGGAATGTAAGGTAGTTGAAAGTGCTAAAGGACTAGACCCAGAGGAGATGAGACTTACAAGTGCAACAAGTCTCTAGTTTATGAAGTGGTACCTATGCTAAAGGCGGTGGGGGAGGCATACCTATGCCCGTCGAGACAATAGTACACATGATAAGGTGCCCAGAAAACCATGGAATGAAATAGTGAAACATGTGCTGGCCTAAACATGAGCCAGATAACTAGAATGATGAATCCCACATACATGTCATGCCTGGAATAATCGTCAGGACTTATACAATAATATTTTAGTACATGAGATACAAATACACCCAAATGCCCTGCACACAGGGAAGGGCTCGCGAAATCAGACTGATACACGCAAATTGAAGAGGCGTTGCAAGCGACTGAGGCCGATATCATCAAATAAGAGGAGCTACATCAAGAGCTAAAATGAAGAAGTCATTCGGGCATGTGGGGGGCTACCTGCAGGGCCACCCCCTCATGAGGGTTGAGACATCTCACACACACACACTGGGTATCACCAATAGCTACAGCTGCATCACTGAACCATCGAGTGTATAGATCACGATCAGGCTGAAAAGAGCTCGAACCAAGGTACACTACCCCCTAGACCTAGCTTCTGAAGTAAACAAGCTAAGGTCGATAGAAGTAGGTCTGCCCTAGGTGAGGTAATAAGGGAACCCCAACTAAGGCATGAGAGAAAATAGTAGAGCGACGAACAGATAGACAGTAATGATGATGATGGAATGAGGGATATGGAGGAGTGGTTGGATGACTTCCCTTGTTAGAGCATAAAGGGCATGAATGGCTTGGCAGTTGCTGACACAATATCAAGGAGGATAGGTGATGATGGTACTGAAAGCCATAATGTGCAACACGAGAGGGGAACCGAATGATGAAGGATGGAGGGCTATGTCGGGATACAAAAGGATGACGGATGAGGACTCAACTTGGATGCTCTAAACAAGGGTGACTCAATGGTGTTGCCATGCAGTAAAGGTCCAATGGGGGACCATGAAAGCATGAGTACAATAGGGTGACTCATGACGAAAATCAGAATGAACAAAGATAAGTAAGAAGGCAAAGTGGTGCCCCAAGTACAAGTGTTGTAAGTGAAGAAATTCGATTTTGAGAAGAGATGAAGAGACCCTTCATGGACAAAATGTGTCCTGGTGAAGTATCAAAACATGAAAAACTAACAGATACCCATTTGAGTGCTCGGTGAGAGCTTTCCAACAGTGCAGACAATGTGTCAAATAGGGCTATGGTTTGGTCGCAGCGGGTGAAAGAAAAAATAGGGGTTTTTCTTCTAATAAGGTATTTTACCTCCAAAATCATTCATTTTCTTTTGTAGCTGTGGTGAATGTGGAGAGGAGAGAAGGCCCTAAATCTTGTGGCGATCGTAGCAGACAAACCAACCGTTGGAATCGTGATTCGTCAGTTGCAGGTAAGAGGTCTAATCCTACTCTTTGTTTTTGATGGATTCAAAGTTCAGATTAGGGTCTAAATTTTTAGTAATTTCCCCTACTTCATCCTCACGGCTAGGTCGCACTTTTTGGGGCAAAAACTGCAACCTGGGATGTAGGTTTGGACCTAAAAGTACGCCCTGGCCCAGGATTTTGCCAAAAAGTGCGACCTGTGAGATGGAGGTGGTCTCATTGTTGTTATGGGCTGAGATTCAGTTTTGGTGTGAGTTAATGCAGTTTTGTTTATCTGTAGACTGAAAAAGATGATGGTTTTGTGTAGATATGGCAGATATATGGATCAAGTGGAGAGAGAGATACCTAGGTACATTACGAATAGAAATCCAAGCAGATCAGGGTGTCCATCGTGCACTGGCTAGGTTTGGGGTTCTAAAATTTTTGGAGAACCCTTTGATGAGGGATGGGGATCCCTTGTTGGCTCGGGTTATCAGTTATTAGGATCCAGATCATGAGGCATTTATAGTGCAGGGGCACAAGATCGAGCTGACGGTCTAGGATTTGTATTTCTTGACTGGTCTCCAACCATTAGGGATGGTGGGAAATACGCAGCCAGTGTTACCATGGGGGCGTAACATTATGGAGTTTTTTGAGCGACATTTTCGTCCGGGTGTCCAAGTCAAGGGGACTCGGATATCCATTGGGGATCTAGAATGGTTGGAGACCCGAGCAGTGGCTACAGCAGTGTTGCAGATCTTGGGCAGCCAGGCGTTCCATCACATCACTAGTGGGCAGATGATGATTGTAGAGAGTGTGTTGGGTGGGACCTACTATGGGTGGGCCCAGATGATGTTGGTGTCAGTGAAATGACAGCTTTTGCTATGTAAGCGGCAAGTGAATCATGATTGTGCCTATGGAACAGTATTGTGCTCTTTCTTCTTCGAGAAGATCCTGACCTTACGACCTCGTATACAGTTACCTGATGGGGGTCCAAGAGGGCCTCGGATGCAGCAGTGGGGATGAATCCTGTGTAGAGGAGGGGGAGGGGCAGTCGGACGGGTGTTCCGACCAGAGTTCTTCGCCCACTGGGATCAGATGCCATTGTACATAGACGACAATCCCTATAGTGGGATGAGTTATTGTGGAGATCTGGACTTGCTGTTTCTGCCTAGTTGAGTATGGGGGCCCAATGGTAAGTGACAAGCAACTAATCTGTTATGTGTATTTTAGAGTTTGTGACTAGTATTCATGGTACTAATCCTTATATTTTTTGGAATGCAGATATAGCTCCGGTAAAACCAGCCGGATATATGGGACGACCTGCAGCAGCAGAAGCTATAGGGGTAAGTGGGTCAAGGACTGCACAGAACGAGGATATGGCTTCTCTGTTGGAGGACATCCATCGTAGATGTGAGGGGCTACTGATCGGTGTGTCAGAGCGTGGTTGGCAAGATATAGATGACCAATACAGAGAGATATGTATTGGGCTACCCTCAAAGTGGTGACGTATCATGCGATGCATGGCAATGGCTGGTCAGACTATGTGTGATCTATGAGCTACGGGAGTAGAGCTGTTGGCTTGGGATCCTCCAGAGAGTGATTAGATGTAGGGTAGGTGGGGCCCCCTAGTGTTTATGTAGGGGCAAGTGGTGCCCCCCATTTTGTAGTTTTGTTTTTGTAACATGCTATGGGCATGTCATATGTTTCAGAGTAGATGGACTCTAAAAACACATGTTATATGATATATATGATTTATATGCATTTTTTTTACGGTGTTTAGATGTTATTGTCTTGTGTGTGATAAATTCCAGTCTAGAACATGATTTGCAATTTGATAAATGTAGTGATTTTGACTTCTAGGTATGTGGTTGAATGTAATGAATCTAAATTCACATATCAAAAGTTTCACCCATAAATATTGTCTAAACAGGATAGGGTTATGCATACGATAGACACCATTAAGTTGTAAGACAAGAATCAGGGAATCTAAATGAACGTGTAGATGGAGAATGTGATGGGAGAGGGCATCAGCTAGGAGACCACAAACTGCATCATATTCGGCCTGATTATTGGTGGTGTTACCAATGCAGACCCCATTTGCAAGAACAAGGTTATGCAAGGGGGTAAATATGGCCCAGGTGGCTGAGGCAAGATTCTGGGAATAGAAACTTGCCCCATCGGCATAACAAATATAATGTGTGGACGAGAGGGCCGACAGAATAGCATCACAAGACAAGAAATGGGAGGAAGAGCGGGAATTCATGTTGCAAAGTACATCATAAATACGGATGGTATCATCGGGATTATGGGAAGAGAGGGAAAGTTGGAGGAAACCATAGGAGGCTGCAAAGCTACCGAAATCATCAGTCTAGGAAGAAAGGCACACATATGGGTCATCAGGGGAAATGACAGAAGAGCAAGTAAAAATATGGTCAAAGCATGAAGAGCCCAAGAATGTTGCTGAAGGGGGATCACGAGAAACAGACGGAGTGCATTTAGAGGGGATGTACTCCGAGGGTTGGGTGGATGATGATAGGTACAAGAGGGGAGCAACAGATTCCAACATCTCAACATCAGGGGGAGGGATGTCAATGGTAGCTGGGGGATGAGCAAGGATGGGAGAGGTGGATTGATTTTGTTCAACTTCGTACTCACGAATGACCTCTAAAGAGGCTTGGTGATGCATGAGGTGAGGACAATGGTGAGAATAATGGCCATGGACACCACACAGAGCATAGGGTTTGTTGGTACGAAGAGTCTTTGGGTTCTTGGTTGCAGGTGAGGAAGAAATGGAGGTTTTAGGGGCCGTCGATTCAGGGAACACGACTTTGACCATGGGTTGGATACGGGGCAACTCAGGAAAAGTATGGGTGGCATGACCGATACCATCACACAAGGCACAAGGCTTGGCAGGTGGAGGGGGAGTAGGGTCGGGTGCAGTGGCCTTGTCTTTGGACACCCCCTTGCGAGTTTTCATTTTCTTTCCCGTAGCTGTCACAGCATGAGGATGGTCTAGCGGAGAGGCTAGGGGCACTGTAGCAGTGGAAGGAGCGAAGGGGATCGGTTGTACGGGTGTCACAACAATGTATGGTTTAGGGTGGCCTGGAGGGGTCTTAGCTGGAGGATTAAGATACCATACTGGTATTCCCAAGGTTAAATTAGGGAGGGAAAGGGTGGCCATCACAGGAACCGAATAAACTCCAGGGGGGGACCAAGGAAAGGTATCTGACTGACGGATTAATGGCCAGGAGGGATGGCTCCAAAATGGTGGAGACCTGAGGGAACCAACTCAGGAGGGTAGAGAGGTCCCTAAGTGTGAGGGGGAGGGGAAGGACCGGGAAGGAGAGGTTTAGTCAGCTGAGGTGAAGGGCTAGGAGGAGGGTGCGGCAGACGGGGTTGAGGTTGCTGACTAGCCGAAGCAGGCTGTGGAAGGGTAGCCTAAGACGATTGCATCATGCAAACATTCGCTAAGCTGGGATCCGAGACAGGAGGAGGGGGAGGGCTTGGGAAGGTTCCAAGCAAGGAGGAGTCTTTATAGACACCAGGAGAAACACTAGTAAAAGAATCAATAGTTTGCTTATTGGTGACAGTAGAGATGGTGGACTCAGGGGGGGTCTGAGGTTTGGGTTCATGATACGTCAGCTAGTCAACGGTGAAAATTTTCCCATTATGAGGGGAAAACATCTTGCAGTGGACTACGAATGGGATGACGGACATGGCATAGGCATAACTATATCCCAAAAGAATTTTGTAGTCAAGAGGGGTGTCTATAACATCAACGTCAACACAAACAGTCTTGCCGGCAAGGGTGATAGGATAGTTACGGAAAAGACCAATGGGCTGGGAGGCATGGCCATCCCATGCACGAAGGGTGATTGTGGAAGGGGCCAGCTCAGGAGATCCAAGTTGTTTCCAAATCAAAGCGGACATTACACAGATAGATGCCCCCTCATCAATAATACATCGAGCAACATTGGCATTTCAGATTTTGACTGGGATTTGGAAAGCAACCGAAGTAGGAAGGGGGGGATGGTCTTACTGACGGGCTTCGAAAATAATTAATTGGTCATCAACAGGATCTATAGCACCCACGGCAGATATTAGAGCCTTCTTTTGAGAAGGACATGACTAGAGGAGTTCCAGTGTTGAAATGGCAGCAGGGGATTATGCTAGATCATCTACTATGCTGTATGAATGGGTAGCCCTACCAGAGGCAGCATTTCGACGTAATGGGCCCTTAGAAATTTTGGTATGAACCTCAACTTTGGGTGGAGGGATTTTCAAGGGACCATTGGGTGTCGACAGAGGCTCTGTAGGACTTGAGGATGTGGACTCGGAGATAGACGGAACGGGAGGTGTGGAGTACTGACGAGACCGAGTTTGAAGGTTGAGGTTGACGGTGAGAGGTTGGTCAGATGCCATCATGAGAATCTGGTAATCAGAGGAACTAGAAGGAGAAGGTTGAGTGGTTACCAGGGCATGAGGGGATTGAGTAGCCACGAATCCTTGTTGAGGGAAAGGATCGGTAAACACAGTGGGTTGAGAGGTAGTCGTATGGGGAGAGACAGTAGGAGAAGAGTGTTGTCCCCGCACAGTGGCCTGAGACTCCCACATCTGCCTCATGTGTGGTAATAGGGGACAATCATGAGTGTAATGATCGTAAACACCGCAACACAAACAGGGCTTATTGGTGCGAAGCGGCCTGTCCAGCTTGGGCTGAGAGCCCTGTGGCTGCTTGGAAGTGTTAGAATCAATACTAGAAGGATTGGATCCATGATTACCAGAAACAGAGGGATTTCCTTTCCTCTTTATTTGAGAAGGAAGAGGCTGAGTTGCACCCTGCTACGCAAATACTTGCTGTGGAGGGGGTAGTAAGTGCAGTTGTGGGGGTATAGAAGGCAAAGGAGTGGGAGGTCCAAATGCTGGAGGAGCTGGGATAGTAGGCTGTGGGTAGGGATAAGGTGTAGGATGGGAAACATTGAGGTAAGCAGGAGTGTGGGAAAAAGGACGAGGCATGCTGTATCCTGGATAAATGCTACTTGGAGGGGGAAAAGTGCCAGAGGGGCTGGCCCCTCCTGGAGGGAAACCATAGCCTAGAAGAGGTTGAGCAGAGGTATGCGACAGAGCTCCAACAATACCGTCGGTAAAATGAGATGCACACGAGGCATTAGGGCCACCAGGCTTGGGAAGGTCAGGAAGAATGGTATAGACATAACCAGATTGAGCATAGATAAGGTCATATTTCAAGGCTATTTGGAAGGCAGATTCTTCGGTTTGGGGAAAATGGGATGCGACATCTTTGCCAATGGAAGGTAAGAGAGAGTGAAGGAACCAGTCCATGTAAACCCGATCTTCAAAGGGGGGAGTGCGACACAAGCTCCATTGTCGTCACCATTCCTGGACATGAGTGGAAAGACAAGTCGAAGAGGATTGATGAAAAGAGGTCAAGAGTTTAGTACCAGTGTCGTATCGGATAGGGAGCTAGAAATAAGATAAAAAGGCTTGGGCAATGGTCACAAAGGTAGTATGGGAAGAGGTGGCTTGATCAACATACCATTTGGAAGCTTCGCTGGTAAGTGTGTGTTGGAACAATCAAAGACGAATGGAGTCATCAGTGATGGAGTTGGAGGAGCACCAAATGTGGAAATATCGGATATGGTTAGAGGGATCTTCACTAGCAAGGCCTTCGAACTTGGGAATGTCGGAGGGGAGCTTGGTTGGCTGCGTAACAGGCCAATTGACATCGTGGTGAATAGGATCATTAATCAGCTGATTGAAGTTGGGGAGACTGAGACTGGCCATATAAGGGAGCAATGGGGCAGTCGAGGTAGGTCCCGTAGTGGTTCCACTGGAAACAGACCCAGCAGTAGAACTGGGGTGAGGGCTATGTGTTGAACTAGACATGGTGAAGGTAAGAGGGGGAGAACCAAAAGTAGGGGGAGAACCCAAACAATCAGAGGAAGAGTTGGAGTGTGGACTTGGGGGAGGACTTACCCGATGACGATGGGAAGGAGGAAGTTGACCAACTGGAAACTGAGGGTGAAGGCCAAGAAGTCTCCGGGACAAATGCCTTGGAGGCGCAATGATGACAGGAAGAAGAAAAACCGATAAGGGCAGGGAGGGGCAAAATGAAGTGAGGTCAATGTCAAAACAAGGGTAGAGAGGTGCAGTGTCAATTGATTTTAAAGTCTTTTCCAGGCTGTGTTAACCAGGTTCTTCTTCACTTAGGGTCAGTGTGTGGCATGCGTTAATTTTAATTGATTAAACCCAGACGTTTTGAGAGTAAAATAAAAAAGTGTGTTGTGTAACTGAAAATAAATCTGCAGTAAATAAGACTGAAAGAACAGAAAATTAACAGCTACCAATGCATCAATCTAACCCAAGAAGGTGGGTCTCTCAAAACTAGTCTATAAGAGGGAAAAAATCTAATCAAGGCACGCTAAAAGGATGCCAATTGATCTAAGGTCAGGAGGGATAGGGATCTAAAGTAGAAATCTGCTAAAAAGAGGTGCAGAGAATAGCAAAGAGACAGAGGCAAGGTTGCTGCTAAAAAGGAGGGGACCAGCTAAAAGTAGAAGGGGCAAGGGGGCGGCCCTAGGAATGAACCCAAACAAAACTGTATGAGGTGGTTTGAAAGGGATAAGAGCCGATCGAAATGGATCTAAAAATGGGGTGTCAGATCTAGAAGAAACAAGGCTGAAACTCTGGAAATTCAAACTTTTGAAATAGAAAAAACTTGCCCACAAAAAGTAGAGGGTACTAGATCCCTAAGGGGAAATACTACCACTTAGTTGAGTGAAATAAATTAGAAACAAGTTTAAACGGGCAGAGACAGAGGCTGGAAAACCCTGACAGAAGCTTCAGGAAAACCCAGAAAAAGTACTGGAAAAGTGTAGAAAAAAGTGCAGGTCACAGGTTCTGACCTGTTTACAGTCCAGGTCGCAAATTTGGGGCAGAAAAGTGCGACCTCAAGGCCAGGTCACACTTTTTGGGCCGATAAGTGCGACCTACAGATCCGGCTCTCTCGGCATCAGATTTCAGAAAAATTTGTCATCTCAGCTGCGGCTGATGTCTGTCACCTGCGCAATAAGGCCAGAAACACACGGAAGTTAGAAATTTGGATGTTTGAGGGTTTTAGAGGTGAAAAATACTATAAAATAGGAAAAATAGGAAATTGAAGAGAAACCCTAGGGTCTGAAATAGCTGGATATGCAGGAATATATAAAACGACAGCGGTCGCAAAGGAAAACCCATGTGGAGTCGTCAATTGTTTGTATGAATCTTTCGTCATAAAAGATCACTTTAGCTACGCATAACAAATAGCCCTAACATCAATTATGGCTGCAAAATATCTTTAAATCTAAAATTAGGTGATCCAAATAATGCTGCACAAATACAGATCTGAAATACATTAAGCAGATAAAGTAAAATATGGCTCCATGTATCCAATATATATGATAAGAACAATGTGTTTGAAAGAATTTTTATATTATATTAAAAAGGGGCACCTAAGAGGAAAACAAGAAGGGTGTTTTCCAGTTCTCCTCAATGGGATGGGTTCTTGAAAGTCCTCAGTGTTTCAGATCTAAAATTCCTCTCTCTTATTAGTGTGGAAAACCTAGACAAACATAGAACTCAATGGGAGCTCACAAAATAAAAATGAAAAAGGTGACCAAGAGTAGATCCAGAGTGATCTAATGCAATGGAGGTGACTAGTGAATTGGGAAAACCCTTCTATTTATAGAAAAATATTGGGGTGTTCTAGAACTCGGTGCATGAATAAAATATTATTAATCAAATTCTAGAATCACCCTTTAGGAATATTTTATTATATTTGTTGGAGGGAAAAGGTCTTTTGACTTGGGTCAGTTCCTTTATTTATAAACAATAAATAAATAAATGATTTATTTATTATTTTAGGGAGATGGTGGGAATATAATTAAATAAATAATGATTTATTTAATTATTTAAAAATGATTTAGTCAAATTTAACTAGGAATATTATTTAAATAATGATTTGAATAACTTATTCCTAGGAAATACTTAAATAAATAATGATTTATTTAATTAATTTCATTGTTTTAGGTTAAATATGACCAGGAAATATAGATAAATGTTATTTGATATGGTGAATGCAATTTTACTTAGGGTAAAATTGGTCTTACATGGTGTACTTGGGTTCATCTAATGATAATGAGTTAGATGACCAAAAAAATGGTGTAACGTATTCATTGGAATTAATTATTTACTTTGTAAAAAACTTACCATAATCCCAAAGAGCTGAGTCATGATGAGACCAAGCTCAAAGGAGACGTAGCCCATGAGATTTCGAGTGAACTCCTAGATTAAAATTGTTGTTGTGTTTGAATGATTATTTGTTGCATTATGTTGCTGTCATACATGTTAAATTTGAGCAAGAACAAATGAAGGTAAGACACATAAAAAGTAAAAATTCATACACCACTTTCAGGTAAATAATTCCGCAAAATTTTCAAGTAAAAGCTAGATCATTTTAATTTAAACTGAGTGATAGGTTCTTGAAATACATACAAGTTATCTAGACCATTTTCAGGTCACCTGCAAAAACATTGACTTCCACAGATCATCTCTCCGAAAATATTGTGCACCTTGTTCTAAAATTTTTACAAGAGCTTCCTCAAAATTTTGGCTTCGCCTACTAACAATTTTAGCTTTTGAACCTTTGTAGAAAAAAATTTAGAGAGAAAATTTCATGATGACCTATTTTAGATCGCGAAATCCCTGCATAAGGAGGATATGAGGATCACAATTTATATAAATTCTTAGGTCGAGAGGGGCTTCAACAAGTGAATGTGGGAGGGATTTTAGGAGCTAAAAATTTATTAATTATTGACTTTTCAATGACCCATTCCACAACCCTATGGGGTTTTAGCCCGCTAACTGGGGTTGCAAAATTCAAACATGAATATCTCTCAAACCATGAAGAATTACCTGGCATGTTGTATATCAACGAAAACATCTCGAGAAGTAGAAACCATCAAAATAATTCTTGAACCAGAATATATTAACTTGGTAGGTAAAAATTCCCATGAAATATTGGGGTGGCCACTGGAACTACTTGGGTTGACATCAATGACAACCGCTGATCAACAAGATGGACCACACTACAGCAAGAGAGGGACTAAACAATGCTAGAAATCACAAATATCTTACATACCTTGTGCACCAAGCTAGGTATCAAAGACATTGAGTGATATGTGGTGCTCAAGTACCACGATGGTAATCACAAATACATCTAGATAGAAATTGATTTTCTGGGCATCACCTCTATCAGGAAATTTAATATCTTAAATTTTTGTGCATTAAATTGTTGTCCAATATCTCGTAAGTTAATGAGGTGTCAACAACATATATGCAGAAACAATATTAGCTAGTTTGAGTACTAAATAAAATACAGTAAGGTAATATTATAAAAGAATACTCCTCAGAAATTTAATTGAACATGGATTCACCTTTTTACATGCCTTACAAACATATACATTAATAATAAATTAAATCATCATATCAATTTTCAGGATAGTAAGGATGTCCAGTAGGTTCAAAAAATATTATAGTTCAAACGAGCGTATAAAATAATTACGCAATTCCAAAGAAATAGTTTCTTGAATCTTCTTAGTCCTTTTGGCCTATTCTTCCTCAAAATTAGAATAAGGGATATTAAGTATATTCCAATTTACTTCCACACATACCTCAGGCGTGACCAATTCCACCAGAACTAGCTCTTCTATAGGACTCAAAGTAAATGCTTCAGTTCCAACTACTCCCTAAAAATCAATATTTCTCTTGTCATCATGGGATCACATTCCATGCATGAAAGGTCTACTCCTAACAATAATTACTTCATCTACATCTTCAATGTATTGCTCAATTTCATCCAATGCATGGTTTACTCTGCCACAACTAACCTTAAGAGGGGTTACTTCTAGAAATTTCTTCTCTTCTCCTTCTTCTACTGCAACATCCCTTTTATTCTCCCTATAACCAACATTTTTACCATGTGTAACTTCCTTTCTCAGGAGAATATATTTTATTCCTACATGGGGTTTGTTTCCTCCAGTTGTTAGAACTTCCACGACTTTCTCTTCTACTTCCATTTTTCTTTTTATGGGAGGAATTACCTTCTATATCCTTCTTATTCTATTCTAGGAGAGTTTACCAACGTTTCACATGATGAAGGGTTTTTCTTAGTCCCTCTCCAAAAGAGAAAATGAAAACAATTTTGAATTTTTTCTCTAATTACTCTTCCACAAGTATTTTAACTAACGAGTGATGAAACTAACTAGTTTTTTCATGTTGTCATTGAGCTTGCATAGTTTTGGTCATATTATGTAAGATTTTTAAGAAATAAAATGGAACGATCATCTTTCATCTCTCCTAAAATCTTGAGAGAAACCAAAAAGAATATCTAAATGTGATAGAATACCTTCCTTCATAAGTGATATATTTTTATGACATCTAAAGATATTGATGCCATTATTCTTTGATCCAAGCGTGTGGGGCTTATTTTCTCCAATTGAGGTTCCAATGTTTTGGCACTAGAAATTGATTGCAATAAAACAAAACTAAATTATTAAACTAAAATTCCCCACATTGAGGGAGAAAAGCACTCTGAGCAATTGATACTTCTCAAATAATAAAGTCTAATTGGTTTAATTGAGCTACTGATCAGAGGATCAATATTTAGCTCAAAAATTAAAGTTCTTATATTTTATTGGAAACTGAACGAAAACAAACATTTCATCCACAGGAATCCAACGAAACTTGCTTCGTCGAAAACTGAGTTCGGATGAAGAAGTTATAGCCTACTAACTTCTATTCAGAATAGGGAAATTTAAAAAAAAAAATTGCATAATAGTGTCATTTTGATGACATGAAAGCCTAGTTAGCATGTACGGAATATTCCTACAGTTTTTCCCAGTGGCACTATGACAAGTGTTACAACAGGATTCGTCAGTTTAGTTTGGGAATGTGAAACTGCGCAATGTCCTCCAAGGTTGAATTTGGATTCATGATGAATATTTATGTGTTGGATTTTTTTTTTTTGTCTTAAGGTATATATATATATACAATAAAAAATTATATTACTACACTTTGCATATATATATTTCATATTCGAATTTTTTAATAATTCAAAGTTCTAAAATATGTCATTAATTGGAGGGCATATTATATATTATAAAGTCCAATGGTGTTTATTAAAGATGGCAAAACATATATGAGAAGGAGCGGAGGTGGGGGTCGAACCCATAACCTCCCTTCACATAACCTCGCGCCTTACCAATGGGTCGTCGGTAGAGTTTGTAAAGAGATGCCTAACACTATTAATTTGAATTGCCCATGTTCTTTCATGGTGGAATGGAGGGGGCCATCCTCGAGGCTAGCCATCCTCCCATATGACTTTTCGATGCCCACCAAGTGCCCAAACAAAATGTTCTTAGTGCACAATTAATTTTTCATTATCCACCTTTAATCCGTTGCCTAAAATTTATTAATCCAGTTCCTAATTAGTAGCAGATTTAGCGAGCGCCACCAAATACAATGGGAATGACCATATTGTTAGGGTTAATTGTATTATTCTCTAGATTTGGAGGAGGAATCTAGGGAAAATTTAATTCGCCATATATTGAGAAATTTTAGACAACTTTTGGCTCAGGAAGAGTCATTCCTTGAAGATTGGCATGCTCTGAACACATTTAAACATGTTGTAGAGGTAGAGTAGCAATTCTATAGGTGTTTTTATCACTTTGAAGTATTTTTAAGCTTTGGGACACTAGGAAGGAAGGCCATGCCTAGATCAGCTGAAGGATGAATTGAGTGAATGAATAGTAATTTCTCATAGATTTTGGCATTCTGGACTCATTGGAGTACATTTCAGGATCATTTGATGCATGTAAACAACAAAATTTTCACTATTGAACTAATACAGAGGCCTAGGCCACAGAAGCTGGGAAAAGGTGCTGTAGCATAGGATGGGTGAACTCCTTCATCAAAAATTTGTTTTAATAGATCAATTGTGATGGTTTTCCTTTCTTTATGTTGTTTTTTTTCAACATTTTAAATTCATACTTTATTCTCTTGAATTCACTCATAAAAACTTAGTTAAATTACACGTTTGAGATATCTAAGACACAAGGAAACCTGTACATCAAGGATAAGATGAAAAAGAAAATTTTATATCTGAAAATTAAATTAGCACGAAAAAACTAACATTCATACTCAGATCAATTTGGTATCAGAGAAATCTTGAAAAGATTTTGTTGAAAGGAAAGGTTATTTTCATGATAGTTCCTTGAGTTTTGTGCAAGTTTAATGGTTGCAAATTTGTGATGATGACAAGCTTAAAGTTGCAAAAAGGTGAAGGGAAATTGTTGGTTTCAAGTCCTGAGATTACGACCAGAATAAGTAGAGCTACAAGAGCATCATCTTCACCCAAATTTCCACACATATCCGCACTTGAAGCGCCTAAAGTTTTGTCTCAAGAAGCTAAGATTGAAGAGGTACAAGTTGTACAAGAAGCTGAGTTGATTGAATAGGTACACACATCAAAAGTTGAGCTTGAATACATAGCCATTATGTCAGGTGTTGGAGAGACTCAAGGACATTCATAAGAGGAATATTTCAAGAGAGACTTCAATGACATAAAGAGGATGGTTAAAATTATGTTCGATGCATTTACTGCTCGGATGGAAGGAGAAGGTTCTAAGCCTCCACATAGAGAAGGAACTTCAGATGATAAGAAGGATGAAGAAAAGAGTTCAAAGGGTAGTGGAAGAAAGCCACCTCCATATCTACCATCTTCATCATCCTCATCATCTCCATCATGATCATCTTTCACTTCCACCAAAAAAACTACTCACACTCACACAAAAGCCACAAAAGGAAAAACACCCTTACTCAAACTTGATGTCAAATTTTATCTTCCAATGTATAATGGTGAGGTAAATGCAGAAATATTGGACAATTGGATACGTTGATTGGAGGTGTACTGTAGGATTCATAATCTTCATGAAGATGGCATAAAGATTCAATTGAATTCTTTGAGGATGGAAGGATTTGCACTTGTATGGTGGGAAGTAAGGACTCAAGAAGAGATAAAAAAATATGGTAAGATATCTATGTCTTGGTCAATTTTTTTTTTTTCTAAATAGGACTAATTCTATTAATTATGAAAATACTAGTACAAAACTGCCAGGACTGCTGCTGTGAGAGCCAGACAGTCTGGGTTGATTAACTCTGTTGTCCTTAAGAAGGCGGGTTCGCCCAGAGTGGGAAACCGACCCATTAAGCATCAATAGTTGGGCCGCCCATAGGAGGGAAACCGGCCAGAGACTTAAACAAAACATGTAAATATCTTTAAAAACAGAGCAAAAAACATCATTATGCTCAACAAGTGAGCTTCTAAAACAGTAAATCATGATAAAACCAGCAATGATTGAGCCTAAGGAGTCAGCTCTTGTCCTCAGAGGACAGCGGTTCCTCTTCCACCCTGCATGCATATTCATTTCCTGTGCTGCTGTCTTCTTGTCCTTCCTGGCTGTCAGAATGCATGTTCTGGCGCTGATCTTTAGTGCTGACCTCTGCGTGAGGGGAAGGAATGGGGCGAGGGTCTAGAGTCGGGGGGGGAACAGCAGAGAGGGGAATTTCCTCACGGAGGGATACAGTGATGAGGGCAGTGATGATGGAGTCAAAAGAAGTGCAGTGGAAGCGAAGTTCCGCATTCTGAGTGGTCTGCCGGATGGTGGAGCCACGAGCCCTGTTGATAGAGGGAGAGGGCTGACCGGGATGGGCGATTGCAGCTGAGGGAAGGGGATGACAGGGAGGATTAGGAAAATTCGGAGGAGGGGAGAGGCCGGGAGGCTCAGAATGAGCAACAGGAGTGTCAGAAGCATCTTTGATGATTTGCGCCCTCCCACGTCCTCTGCCAACTAGGCTACCCCTACCTCTGCCTCTACGTCGGCCACCACGTGAGGAAAGCGGGGGAGTGTGGTCATCTCCGTCCGAGGAGGAGCTGAGTTCAGAGTGGGGCAGAGGAGGAGTGCCAGAAGAGCGCCCTCGACTCACGCCTCGACGAGGCCTCATTCTTTGACGTAATCGGGGCATGGCAAACAGCAAATGACGCAAACGAGGCTCGCCAGAAGGGGGTTCAGGAGAAGGGGAGAGGGCGAAGATGCTACTAGGGTGGCTCTGCCTATGCAGGTAGGCAGAAGAGCTGAAAGGGCAGTGACTAGAGGAACGAAGAGCCTGAGAATTCAAATTGAGAATTGAGGAGGACGGAATACCTGTGAAGGTGGCTCTCGAATAACCAGAAGAGGCACAAGCTCCGCAGCAAGGACTGTTGGAGAAGTGAACGCCCGGCACTGTTTCCAGACAAGCCCAAACACTGCATCGACGCCCTGTATTCGTCTTGCAACTGGAAATTGCCGCACCAGGAGGGCACTCGCTTCTGAACGGGAGCAGAATTCTCGAATGGCTTCCTTCTGTCTGCCTCTCATCCATCGTGAAAGCAAAAACCAAATACACCGCCATAAACCTGAGATTGAAGGAGCAGTTAATACCATTGTGAGGCTTCCAAGGCATATTAATGACGCGAGGACTGTGAACACGCGAGGCCATGTGGGCAGGGCACTCATACAGCCTTGGGAGCTGCGTGGGTGCCGGAGGCCCATTAATACATTCATTCAGCCGCATCCCATTAATGTCTTGTTCAATTTTTATCAGTTGCCATTAAAAGGAAATTTTGTCACTTAGCTTACATGCAAAAAAAAGGAAATTATGGATTGGAAAATTTTTAGATAGTTGAAAAGGAAAATTGTAATGAAGAGATCTCGGGATTATCCACATTGTGATAAAAAAATTGTCGACGTTTCAAATCCCAACGAGGATACATATTCAGGAAAAGATGATGAATGAAGAGTGAAAGAAGGATGAAAAGGACAAGTTTTATATATAGTGAAAAGAGGAGAAGAAGATGAGCCGACTGACTAATTTTGAGAAAATGGAGGTTTGTGGCCCTGCTTTCAATTTTCGTTCTAGTTTTTTCCAGATAACAAATATATTCCTAGTAATCCCCTCCATGCAGGGAAAAAAATATGGTTTTCAAGATTATGTGGTTATCGTTTAATGAAGAGATCTCTGAATTATCCATAGTGTGATAAAAAAAAATTTCGATGTTTCGAATCCCAATGGGGATCCATCTTCAGGACAAGATGATTAATGGAGAGTGAAGGGAGGATGCAAAGGACAAGGTATATATATAGTGAAAATAGGAGAAGAAGAAGAGCTGTCTGACTAATTTTGAGAAAATGGAGGTGTGCAGTCATTCTTTCAATTTCCATTATATTTTTTTTCAGATAACAAATATCTTTGAAGTAATCCCCTCCATGCAGGGACAAATTTATGGTTTTCAAGATTTAATGAAGATATCTTCGAATTATCCATAGTGTGATAAAACAATGGTCGATGTTTTGAATCTGAAATGGGATCCATATTCAATACAAGATGGTGAATGAAGAGTGAAAGAAGGATGCAAAGGACAAGGTTTATATATAGTGAAAAGAGAATAAGAAGAAGAGTATACTAACTAATTTTGAGCAAATGGATTTCTTAGCCCCTTCTTTCAATTTTCATTCTAGTATTTTTCAAGATAAAAAATATCTTCCTAGTAATCCCCTCTATGTAGGGATAAAGTTATGGGAAGATATTTGTTATCTGGAAAAAACTAGAATGAAAATAAAAGGAGGGGTCGGAGACGTCCATTTTCTCAAAATTAGTCAATCGACTCTTCTTCTTCTCCTCTTTTCACTATATATAAACCTTGTCCTTTGCATCCTTCTTTCACTCTTCATTCATCATCTTGTCCTGAAGATAGATCCCCATTGCGATTTGAAACGTGGATCATTTTTTTATCACACCGTGGACAAGCCAAAGATCTCTTCATTAAACGATAACCACAAAGGCTTGAAAGCCATAAGGAAAAGTGTGGAAGATTATACTCGCGACTTTAGGGGAAGAGCTCTTATGTTGGGTATAAATTTATATTCTCAAGAAAATTTCTTGAAGTACATTGGGGGTTTGCACAGTTACCTTAGGCACACTATTCTCACATTTAATCCCACAAAAAAGATGAATTTTGTGTTCAAGCCACACATTTTGAGGCAAGATGGAAACAAAACATGGACGAGAAAGGTGACAGTGATGTAAAAGGAAAGGAAAATTTTTATGGAAGAGGAAAAAGAAATATCTCTATAAAAAGAGAGAAGGAAAAAATCACATGCAAAAATTGTTCAAAGAATGGCCATGATGAAGACCATTGTTGGAAACTTTATCCAGAATTGAAACCAAACAAACTAAAAGCCAAAGAGAAGGGTAAAATTGCTGCTATATTTGAACATGACTTAGGTTCAGATTCAGGAGATGAGACAAATATTACTGCCATGGGTTTGAAAGGAAAACATATTTCAAGCACTAGTTCTTCAAATTGTTCAAATGTTAGTCATGATGAAGATACACAAATAGAAATTTTCCATGTTAGAGTCGTCTCTAAACATACCAAGATTGATACACTTTTTGATAGTGGGTCACAAGCTAAATTTATTTCTGAAGACTTGGTTAAGTATCTAGGCCTTGAAAATATTAGAAATCCATGACCATATCCTTTGGTTTGGTTATGCAAGAATGCAAACTTGCATGTTACAATGAAGTGCTTACTAAGATTCGCCATCGACTAAAAATTTCTTGATGAAGTTGAACTTGATGTGGTGTCACTTGAGATATTAGGTATTGTATTGGGAAGTCCTTATCTGTAGGATATGAAAGCAGTATCTCATGGCCATGAGAATAAGTATCACTTTTTTAAAGATGGTATTGTGTACATAGTTAGAGCGCATAAGAAGAGGACAAGTTTGTCTCTTATACAGGCAGGAGAAATGAAGAGGATAGTGAATGCAAATCAGAATTTGGCATTGTTAATGATAAAAAAAAAA
Source organism: Pinus albicaulis (assembly GCA_034641835.2). NCBI lineage: Eukaryota > Viridiplantae > Streptophyta > Pinopsida > Pinales > Pinaceae > Pinus > Pinus albicaulis. The sequence goes on along the minus strand of CM076578.1, from coordinate 1,885,487,964 downwards.
TGTTTTGGATAAACATTTTCAAAAATATGCTCATGGTTGTAATGAGATGTTTCCGGATTCTAATAGGTGGCCTTTGAAAGTGGGTGAAAAAGATGTAAAAAAATTGCAGCAATCAACATTAGTGTGGAGCAATGTTGGAAATAAGATGTCGGTGCAAGATAGTGCAAAGGTCAAAGAGAAAGAGAAAAATCAGCTTTGCAAAGAGGGCATGGGATCCCAAAAAAAAAATAAAAAAAAATATGGTTTCCAAAAGGTACATGGCAATGGTGAAGATGGTCAAGATTCGATGCAAGAACAAAGCGAGATTACCAAAAAATCGCCATGGTGATAATGTGCAAGGTGAGACAGTTTTTAAGTTTCCTTTGATTAATGAACAAGGTATGAAAAAGATGGTTTCTACAAGAATAGCTTGCTGGTCTACAAATTCAGAAAAATTGCAGCATAATGGTGTCAATGACACCAAGAGAAGTTCGCAATAATCAAGGAAAAATTTAACTTTTTGTGAAAATATCCAAATGATGAAAATGGGAAAATTTCAGTGGATAGATATTGGAAGGGTGAGGGAAAAATAATCTCATCCACGTGATCAGTAATCCAAGATATTTTTGGGTCCAAAAGGATTCTAGTGGGGAGGAATGATCAGAGGCTCAATATTTAGCTCAAAAATGAAAGTGATCAGAATTTATTGGAAAATGAACAACAATGACAAACCTTTTGCCACAAATCCAACACAACTTGTTTCGTCGAAAACCAAGTTCAGATAAAGAATTTATAGCATACTGGCCACCATTTAGAATATTTTTTTTTGTTTTTAAACAATTGAAAAATAGTGACAGGTTGATGACATGGCAACCCATTCATCATGCAGGGAATATTCTTCAGTTTTTTCCCAGTGGCACTGTGACAAGTGTCACAACAAGATTCACCAATTTATTTTGAGAAGGGGAAATTGCCCAATGTCCTCCAAGGTTGAATTTGGGTTCATGATGAATGTTTATGTGCCGGAATTATTTTTTTTGTATTAAGGTTGGATTATCATATATATATATATATATATATATATATATATATATATATATATATATATATATATATATTATTAAATTCAAACTTATATTATTAAACTCAACATGTGTGTATATATATATATTATTAAATTCAAACCTATATTATTAAACTCAACATGTTTGTGTATATATATATATTCAAATTTTTTAATAATCCAAGGTTTCAAGCTATGTTATTAATTGGAGCGCATATTATATATTATAAAGTCTAATGGAGTTTATTAAATATGGAAAAACATATATGAGAAGGAGCGGAGGTCGAGGTCGAACCCATGACCTCCCCCCACATAGTCGTGTGCCTTACCAATGGGCCATGGGAAGAAATTGTAAAGATATGCCCAACACAATTAATTTTAATTGCATGATTTCTTCGATGGCAGAATGGAGGGGGCCACCCCGCGGGCCAACCCTCCTCCCATATGACCTTTCCATGTGACCTCCCACCAAGCGCCCAAACAAAATGCACTTGATGTGTAATTAATTTGTCATTATCCGACTTTAATTCGTTGTTTAAAATTGATTAATCCAGTTCCTAATTAGTAGCAAATTTAGTGGGTGCCACGAAATTTAGCATGAACCACCAAATTCTCGGGTTTAATTGGAGTCTTCTCGAGATTTGGAGGAGGAATCTAGGGAAAATTTAATTGGTCATATCTTGTGCAATTTTTGACCAATTTTGGCTCCGAAAGAGTCATTCCTATCAGATTGGCATGCTCTGAACACATTGGAATAGGTTTCAGAGGTAGAGGAGCAATTCTATAGCTTTTTTTTGTCACTTTGAAGACTTTTGAAGCCTAGGGCCACTAGGAAGGAAGGCCATCCCTAGATCAGCTGAAGGAAAATTTGAGTGAATGAATAGTCATTTATAATAGAATTCAACATTCTAGACTCATTTTAGTATGTTTCAGGAGAATTTGATGCATGTAAACAACAATTTTTGAACTATTTAGCTAATACAGAGGCCCAAGCCATGGAAGCTGGACCAAAGAGATGTAGCCTAGGAGGGGTGAACTCCTTCATCAATACTCTATTTTAATGGATCAATTGTGATGGTTTTATTTTCTTTATGTTTCTCCTATTCAACATTTTAAATTCATACTTTATGCTCTTGAATTCACTCATCAAAACTCAGTTATATTACCAGTTTGACATACATAAGCAACAAGGAAACCTGTACATCAAGCATAAGATCATCAAGTAAATTCATACTCAGATCAACTATATTCCTCTTGAAGCTTTCTGCAAAGGCTCTATTCATTTTAGAGTTATACCCTAGGAACTTCTCACATAAAGGAATCCCATTACAGGAAATTTTACCCTAAAATTTCCCATGAAATTTTCATTTAATTTCCATTTCATAATATGTAAACCAATCAAAATCCTTTAAATTTAAAAAAAGGTACATGTAACTATTTTGGAGGGAAAAGAAGAAAAACTACTTTTTGATTATATTTTTAGCTTATCTCCGTATAGGTTTACTCAAATTTCAAGTGTAGACACATATATGATGAAAAATTAAATTCCACATCTAACAATTACCCATTATGCATACTTTTGAGAATATCCACATTTATAAAAATTGAATATACATTAAAAAAGTGTGTCGAACATAATTTTTAATGTATCTTCAATTTTTATCAATGTGGGCCTTCAAAAAAGTATGCATGGTGGGTACTTTTTGGATGTGGAATTTAATTATGCATTGAACGAGTGTCTATAGTTGAAATTTGAGTAAAACTATATGGAGGTAAGCTAAAAATACAATTAAAAAATGTAGTTTTCTCTTTTCCCTCTAAAATTCATAACTTTTACTTACTATTTTGATTGTTATTTTATTATTTTTCCTCGGGAGGCTAATTTTAGGCTAAAATTTCCTTTAATGACCCTGCCTCTTCAAATAATTTTCTTCCTTGTGGAAATTTGTTAAGAATATCAACCTCACTCGATTCATGCTGTGACACTCCAGGAGTCTTTGCATTGCTATTTTGGTGCATGAGAGATTGATTCATTCATATCTCCATGCCACTATATAATATTAAACAAGGCAGGGTGATGGAAGAGAAATATTTAGAATGTTTCTACTATCGATAATTAGTTAGTGGCTTAAACTAGGGCTTCATTGATTTGATGTAACTCAAATCACTTGAGTGTGTGGAAATGTGTAAGCATATTTGGAATGAAGGTCATAGGATAAGATTCTAGTGTAGGTGCATCGTACATTAGCAGTTAGTCATTATGCATATACAATGATAACAATTGTTTTTTAGATTTCCCTAAATTTAGTCATAAGTTTAAAAGTAAATTTTTTTCTTACCATAACTACTTTTAGGTGTCCTTTAAACCTAATTGAGAGGATGGGTCTGGTCCCTACAATGTGCCAGAAGTACTTATTGTTGTAATCATAATCATGAGATCCCATAGTTCCACTGCTTGGTTTCACTACTTAGTTTCACTTGTTGAGTATATACTAAAATCAAAATATCCTATAACAAACTATTTTGCTATAGCAGTTACCAAAATTTGATAACTTCCATAGTTATATTAATGAAAAAAAATATATTTCTCTTCGATAATCTCTAGAAATATTAATAATTTTATCTGTGTATGACTGAACTATGCTCCTTCCGGGTCTTATGATGTGCTCTATTATTCTTCCAACTTTTTCACATTCAATTGCATATATCTACCACTGAATATTCCTACCAAACTAGAATATGAGGGAATAAGATTGTCGCATGTAGAATAGGGGCTGGTATTAAACTATGTAAATAAACTATCAAAACTACTCCTTTTCAATAGAATTCATACATGTTTCATTACGAACCCTAAATTTTTTTAGTGTTCTGTAATATGAGGTCAAAAATATTCACATATTATGTGTGGTTAAGGTACGATCCTTCAACATGCAAATAAAGGTCTTGAGTTTGATCATGAGAGGAATCATAATATTACCAACCATTAGTATATGTTGTTAACCAATGCGGCATATGATCACTCGCAAGAGAACTTTCCATAAATGTTTATAAGCCTCTAGGTACTGAAAGAAAAAGTGTCTAACCTTTTATCCTTGATAATGTGTTGGAGTCGAGGTAATTAGAATGAGTTCCTTCACATACTCCCTCTTCAACTACTACAAGAACAAAATAAAAAAAACTTGAAAAGATTATTTACATAGAATTAACAATTTGCACAAACAACATATTCTTCCTACCAGAATTAGTTTTTCAAGAAAAACCCTAGCCCAACCATGACACAAAGTGGTTTTCATAATTATGGCCCATTTTTTTATATTTTATTTACAAAAATACATACATATATACATACCTACACACACACACATAGATATATTAAATTGAAGATAAATATTTCTAGTAGAGAGAGTAGGAGTACAAGTATGATTTTCCTCTATTACTAATTACATTCCACCATCCTTACAGATGTTTTTTTATAAATTATTCATTTGGAATCAGTTTATGATACAAATTCAACCTATGACTGTTCACAAGAGAAGAAGTTTTGTACTCATCAATAGTTTTAATATGAACTAATTCATTATAAAAAAGATTTATTTCATCAAGCCCTAACCATCGAGTTATAAAATTTCTCTTAAAATATTCAAACATTGAGTCAAAGAGGAGAGCCGAGTCTCCTTGTTGAAATTGTTTATTTTGGATAAATTTACCATGCAAATTATTTATTTATTATTGCACAAAAGTAGTCTTTTGGATATCATCTTCCCTGATCTCATCAAGTTGATTCAACAAAAATAACTTTTGTTTTTATGCCTCTGTTAGACTAATCCCTAGTTATGTTCTAGTCCAAAATGTTTTTATTTGAAATTATATTCGAAGGAGGACTTGTTTCTCATAGACTAGTTCATAAGGGGTAGATCTTGTGGTACTTTGCTAAGTTGTCCCATAAGCCTAGAGTGTTTTAGTAAGTCAATATTCCCAATCCTTCTGATGAATTTACACCATTTTTGTTAGAATAGCTTCCAATACCTTATTGGTAGATTCCACTTGATTATTCCCCTGAGGGTTCTATGGGGTATAATTTATATGGATTATTTTTAATTTCTCTGTGATGCAATTAATATGTTTGGATGTAAATTATGTCCTATGATCCATGAAAATATACGTAGGAACACCAAATCTGGTAAGGCATTAGCCTCTACCCATGTTGTGATGTAGTTAGTACACGAGAAATAAATTTTTATTATTCGACATTGGCATGATGGGGCCTACAAAATCTAGGGCCTACTTCTCAGATTATTTAATCAACAATTGTGGATGTAGTGGAATTTCATTGGCTTGCACTAGTCTTCCCATTCTCTGACAATTATCACACTACTGCACATATTTCTTAGCATCTTTAAAAATACTATGCTAGTATTATTGAGACTACAACATCTTATTGGTTATTCGCATATCAGAATAATGACCCCCACAAGGCTAATTGTGAAAATCCTCTAAGATCTTAAGTCGGTTCAGATGATTAGAGAGAGTAAAAAGGATATCAAGAAATTAGAAAATGCGGTAGAAAAAAGGTTTCAAAGTAAATATTGTAACTTATAACACTCTTATTGTTGCATAATATATATAGGGTACTGTCAACACGGTAGTTGATTTCATTGATAAATTGGTGAGAACAAAAAATTAGTGCACGCTTAATTACTATACTACATTAAACACAGTTACCTATTAAACGGGAACTATTACATCAAAACGAGAACTCTAGCCCAAAAAAAACTCAAGAAACATAAAAACGAACAACCCAAAAACGAAAAGTGTGTCTTCGAGGGTGCATTTTTTTAGGTTTAAATTTCAACATTTTTTTAAATTATGCTAAAAACCAATTTTTTTCTTGAAAAAACACCCTCGAAACAAAAATTTTTGATGGTGGGATAACATCGCCAATTTTGTGTGTGCAAAAAACAATGTAAAAATGAAAAGTGTTGATGCTGGAATAATGTCATCATTTTTTTTGTGTGCAAAAAACACCTTGAAAACAAAAAGTGTTGATGATGGAATAACACCTTTTTCTTTTCAGAGTCAATCGTCAATAGTTTTTAATAATGACATTAAAGATAAAATATCATGACTTTGAGAAAACTTAAAATTTCAACGATAAACATGGCATTAAAGATCAAATATCAAGTCTTAAAATTTCAATGATTTTTAAGCATGGTATTAAAGATAATATATTACTGTGTCTCTCAAGAGCCTTAAAAATCCAAGGATGACATTAAACATAAAATGTCACGTTTATGAAAATAAAATTCCAAGGATATTTAGGCATGGTATTAAAAATAAAATATCACTTGTAAAGAAAACTAATAACAATAAAAAATAAAAAATAAAAAACAAAAAAAAAAAAATTTCAAAAATAAAATGAAAAAGGGAAAATTAAAAAAAACACACACACTTTATAGAAATAAAAATAAAAATAAACAAAAAAGACAATTTTTATTTTTATTTTTAATAATAATAATAATAATTTAAAAAATGATGAACTAAAATAATTAAAATTAAAATTTTATATATATATATATATATATATATATATATATATATATATATATATATTAAAAAATATATATAAATTAAGAAATTTAAATTATAAAAGAAAATATTTAAAAAGAAAAATAAAATAAAATAATAAAAATTCAAATTTAAAAAAAAAGAAAATTTAAATAATAATTTAAAATAAAAAATAAAAGTATATAAATATATGAAAAATAAAATTTTGAGATTAAAAAAATAACCTAAATCATTTTTTCTTTAAATTAAAAAAAATATTAATTTTTTTTTAAAATAAAAAATTAAAATATTTAAAATAAATTTAAAAAAAAAAAAAAAAAAAATAAGAAATTAAAATTTTTAAAAAAGATGATTTTTTTTTTTAAATGAAAAATAAAAAAATAATTAAAAAAAATCCTTAAAACAATTTTATTATTATTATTATTATTAATTTCTTTTTAATTTCTTTTTATTAATTTTTTTATTATTTTCTTTTTTATTAATTTTTTTTATAATAATTATTATTATTATTTTTAATTTAATTTACTTTTTTAATTATTTAATTATTTAATTTATTTTATTTTTATTTTTAAATTTTAATTTAAAAAAAATTGTTTTTATTAGTTATTTTTTATTTTTTATTTTTTTTGAATTTTTTTATTCTTTTAATTAAAAAATAATAATTATGTTTTGATGATGATGATGATGATGATGATGATGATGATGATGAACGTCCACTGAGACCAAACTTTGGTTTATGGGACCTAAAGAAACAAACTATTTAGTTTGTTTTACAATTGTACTCCTATATTCAAAGAGCTTGGAGAGAAGTGTCACGAGCTCACTATAATTTTGACATGTTAAAAGGCTAGGAAGGTCGGTATTGCAACCAAGATTATGAAACTGAGATCTAATGTGGGTGTATGCAGGACATTCTAATAGGAAGTGATTTTCATCCTCAATGTTCATATTCTCACAGAGATGGCAGAACTTTTCCACCCATGGTGTTTTAGGAACTGCCCAACGACTTGTTTCACTATGGAGCTCATGAGAGTTCGTTGTTATCTTGTATATATATATATATACATATATATATATATATATGTGTGTGTGTGTGTGTGTGTGTGTGTGTGTGTTTTAATTTAAATGTTCTTTTTAAATTTTTAATGTTTTTTTTTTTTTATTTTAAATTCATATTTTTATTGTTTTAAATTTTTTATTTCAAAGTTATTTTTAAATTTAATTTAGTTTTATTTTATCATTTTATTTAATTAGGGTGTTTTTTTTTAACTTGATTTTATTTATTTATTTATTATTTTTTTTAGAAGTTATTTTTTTACACTTTTATTAGTTTTTTTCATATTTTGTTTTTATGTTTGGTTTTTTTTGTCAAGTTTTTATTTATTTATTTATTTTTTATTTTATTTTTAACCAGGATTAAAATCACCGCTCTAAACAAAAAAGGATTGATGTTGCATCAACACTTTTCAAAATTAGCATGAAAAATCACTAACATTTTAAAATAAATTTTCATACTTGATAAATAAAAAAATTTAAAGTGCCAAAAAGCTCACCATTTTCTAAATCGACATGAAATTAAAAAAAAAAAAAAAAAAAAAAAAAAAAAAAAAAAAAATTTGAAGTTCCAAAAATATATTAAAAAAAACAAGTTATTCTAGATCACCGGTTTTCAAAATCAACATGAAAATAATGACATTTAAAAAAAACATAAGAAATTTAAATTGTCAAAACTATGCTAAAAAAATGGTGATTCTGCATCACCACCTTTCAAAATTGGACCCATTTTTTTTGCTACCTCAAAAAAATGGGTACCAGTTAATTTTCTCGTTTGATCTGTAACTATATTATTAGTGTATGGTATTTATCAACAAGAAAACATTAAATAAGTTGTAGGGATTCTTGAAGCATTTATGAATGAAGGTATTAATCAAAATAATACTATTTAGAATACAATTTAGAATATATTTATTATATATTTTTTCCAAGAAAAAAAATGCATGCAGTCCTCCTGAGCTAATTGGTGGGAATATTAAGAAAAAAGACATATGACAAGATTTTCTAAGTATGGGCTGAAGTGGGAGAAACAGTACGTTTTCATGATGTCATTTCCTACTCTTCTTTCATTAGCAAACTTTGCAAGGAAAGTAACATGCGGTAGGCCCATATACACTCCATGGCAGTGAAAAATAAGCACATTTTCCCTAAAAATTTCACTTACAATTCATTGACCGATGGAAATTTTCGAGCAAGGAATTATCCTGGATATTTTCACTAAGAACATTATCATTAATGGACTTTGTAAGAAACAAAGGGTACATGGGAAATATTCTCTATTCCCTCATGCATAACAGTAGTTTGGTTCATAATGTTGTTACCTACAACACTTTACTTCATGAGTACTGCAAGATCTCTAGCATGAGAAAGGTTGTATAAATTATGAATAGGATGTCCTCAAAAAGGTGCGTTCATGATAATTTTATGTACAATACATGGGTTAATTCTCTTTTCATCACCAAGATGATTCATCAATATTTTAAGATACGATATTTCCTCATTCCAATATGAAATATTCATGGCATAGTCACTTAAAATGAAATTTGAATTCTCTGTTAATTAATTTCATTAATCATGTTGCTATATTGTTAAGTAAATTGGTTTTATTCCTAACATTGTTACTCATAATATGTTAAAATGATTAATTATATTAAGAGGGTATATATTAAGTTTAAAAGGTAAATCATGGTTAAACTGTCCACAACAACTGAAGAAAATAACATTAAACCTATAACCTCAATACTACCTTCTACTTATTGACCTTTGTAGGGCCAAGGTATTACTATGATGTTCCCAAAAGACAATTAGCAATTTAGACTCTTATTCCTACACTAATTATGACCATTATATGGGAAGTTGATTCCTAAGATACCACCAAAGGAAGAAAATAACATCTCGTGTTTATTACACAGTAATTTGTCACCATTCTCATTTACCGACGCTAATCCCGAAATGCCCCATGAAAAACCTTGTGCAATATTTCCACCATGATGAAATATGTTAACACATCCCCTGAAGACTCAAAGAAAATTGCCTTGGAACATTACTAAAGAAACTTGGTCAAAATCCTAGTTTCCTTAGTCAACGTGCTTCCTGGTTTCATGCTCACGTTGATGTCAAATTGAGAGTTCTGGCTTAGCACTATCAGTGCCCTTATTTCTTGGAAAAACATGTTGATCCCTTTCTAGTTGTGTTTCCTCAAATGGAGGAGAATATTTGACCTCTAGAAGTTCTAGGGTGGCAAGTTGGTTGTTAAACGGTGGTGATAGAGTCGAACTCTATTATTTTAGAGATTTGATCTCATACATGGGGGTTTATCCCTTAGAAAGTGGACCTTTATCCTCCTTTCATGGGATCCCAACCTCTTGTCCCTTCCTCTAAATTGGTCCCAATCCATCCACTAATAGTTGGTGATTGTTGGGCTAGTCTGAACTCTCGTTCCGTTTACATTCTTGCAATGTGATAACGCTTAAGTTGTTTGGGAGAAGGAATTATTTAGAGCTTTGGCGAAGGAATTAGATATTCACCAAAGGAGGCCTCCAACATCAATACCCGGGTTGTAAGCTCTCCCTTTCATATTTATCATTAAAACATGTGATGTTTTCTTTCTATATTTATATTCTGATACACCTTGATTTTCTAGATAGCTAATGTTTATGATTATTATGTATTATATTACATTTTTTGTTTCCTCTTAGTCATCCTCAGGTATTCGTGTGCCACCAGTAGCAAGGGGAGAGCCTAAAAGGATCATGGATCAAGTTCATCATCAATAGGTTCGAACATAGCGTTTGGAAAAAGGTACTTCTATCTATTTTCTTGTCTCATTTTGAATATTAGCTAAGAAAAAATTGCATTAGAAAGTATATCAAGATGCTAGACTTACTGTAGGGCTAGAGAGATAGCCTCTATCCCCAGAGGGGATCTATCTTGACAACATAATTGGTGACTCCACTTGGTAGCTTGTCAATGAAGCATGCACGAAAATGGAAAAAGCAGTTTATTTATTGACCATCGTGAAAACGGTTTGCACACCTACCTTCTGTATAAACTAATTCAGCTACGTCGTATCTTATTTTTTGACATTTTGACATTTTGACTGGTTAGACCCTAGACCAAATAGGATATTTTCCTTGGCTGCTGAGTAATGAGCAGCATACTTGCAGCAGAAGATTATTATGCATTGGGTCAGAGTGTTGAAAAAATAGCCAATATTGAAAAAATACAATTTCTTGCCACCATTAAAGGGTTTATGGAAAATATATCACATACTTTATTCACATTGCAATTGAAAATAACTTTGAGAAATAATTTGGATTTTTTAGAGGTAATATGGCTTGCCATCCATTGAAATAAAACACTCTCAAAATGATTCACTATAGGTTGTTTAACAGGTGACACTCACACATCATCTGGAATAATTAACCTAGGCACCTTAAAAGAAAGTATTCTTGCAACTTTTGAGATGGCAGGTTGATAATTAGTGTTGCAATATTCTTTCACTAAATCCACTGTTTTGCAACCAATCAAAAGTTTACTCCCATTAATTTGTTGTTCAACCTATTTTATGCTCTTAATAGGACTAGAGCCTTCAATGAGATTTGATGGTTGAGTAGAACAAATCAAAGGAAGAATCTCATTTTCTCCCTCACTTGTCAAGATATTTTGAATGTCTAAAAATCAATAATTTGGAACTGTTGTATTCAAATAAGCCACACATTGATTTTGTTGTACTTCCCAATAAGGATATGAAACATTGTCTATAGTTGTGGACAACAAATCGCATTGCCCAGGCATGGTGCTAGTGAGCTCCAGCACTTAACTACCATTCCACTTACTATATATGTTTCTGTTTAAATTTTTTTTTGAAAGCACAGAGCCTTGATAAGGCAAGGACAATTGAATTTCTAAAGAAATGGTGTAAGAGAGAAGGAGAAAGCAATGGATTCAATGAATCAGGAGAAACACTAGGGGAAGAAGGCACAAGAAGAAGATTTAATTATGCTTCCTTTTGGATTGCATCTGGATCAATTGAAAATTGAAATGGGTGGTTTTGTATCTCTGGCATTTGGTTTTGCCTTTGATTTTGGCATTGATGGTAATCTTACCAAACAATGGAATGCATCTCATTTATGTTAGAGGCAAGTGCATATTTGTGGAACAATCATCCCCAGTTGTAGCTCCAGGTTCTTATGTTGTTTATGCTTGAGCTGTTGAGTAAAATTACAATTAGTTTGATAACCAATTGGGACATGGAGGGCAATATGGGTGGTGGGCCATGGAGGTATGCTTGATCAGGGCACTTATTTTATGCTGAAGGAGCTAAGGATATATCTAAATATTTATCATATTGTATGTATTTACCACTTCATAGTTGCATTCACCATACTAGTCTTCATGTTGATAGGTCTTCTACTGAAAATACTAATCTTGAACAATTTGTAAAAATGTCTTTTGTTTCCAATGAGGAGATGATAAAGTGGAAAATGTTGGCACTGAATCTAGAGATTATAAGTCAATTATATGTCTCAAATTAGTGATAAATTCTCATTTGAAATTGAAACAATGAATGTGCCCATTGGAGAGGGTATTTATGGCTTAGTCGATTTCACCCAATATGGTGAGATAGACAAAAAAGTTGGATGCTAGAAACCCTTTCAGACTAGCCAATCAAGTGAAGTGATTCAGAGAAAGGCTTCTAAAAGATGCCAAATTCTTTCCACCCATATATTCTTTACAAAAATATTAGTAAATATCATATTATGTTTCTTATCATCTATGCTAAGATGAACTGCCAAAATAATTACAGGTCCTCTACTTGAGTAAATAAGAATAGAAAGAACTTTTCTGAATCTCTATACCCCTCAGGGTGCCTCAAATGTTTTAGAAACAAGTTTTTGGTGTAACTTGTTAAGAAAATCTCATTAACTCACAACATTTCACCAATCAAAACCTCTTAACTATGGGAAATACTTCCTAAACGTAGTAACTTTAATCAAATTAATGTCTTAAAGTATCATGATTCATATCCTCCTCACTCACATAGATGATATAACGCCACTCTTTGGATGAATGCCCTCAAAAGTACCAAGAAATGGTTGAAAGTGCAATTTAGAAAGAAGCTATAAATGCATGATTCATTGCCAATCAAAAGAAATTTTCGACCAACACAACACATTCAAAAGAAGAATTCAACTCTTAGAATAAGATTACATAAAGGACTCAAAACCACTATTTTTGTTTTTCTTCAATGAAGCAAAAAGGAGAAGAGAAGAAATTTACTCTGTAATCGAGCTAGAACCTTCAACAGATTTATGTTCAAGAGTAACTTCCATGATCATCATTCAGACAAGTCTCAGCCATAATTTCATTGGGATGAGTTTTCCACCGCTGCCTATTATGACCGACTAGGCATCTTCAACAACTTCTTTTCTCCTCATCAAAATCTAGAAGAAGATGAAACCTGCTCCAATGACCATAAACAATGCATGTTGTCAAACGAGTAACTTTGATGCAAAATTAAGTTGGTCTTTACATAGTATCATTTACATTATAAAAGAGTTATTTATTTCTATCTTATTTATGTAGATTCTCATGTTATTTATTCAAAACAACTAACATGTGGTGGTTGATAATATTTTCAGAAAGAGATCCAAAAACTAAACCATTAACACTTCCACAGGGATGTTGGTTTGCAAGGATTCATAATATTGTCAAACATAGCCCTCAAGGTTGCTGACTGGTATTGTCATGAAAGAGAAAGGCATTTAAAAATGATATAAGACAAAATAGAAATTTAGCATTTGCAAAGTTGTTGGGACAAACTCATTCCATCAATCCAAGGGGAAAAGCACTTCATTGCTACCTCTAAAATCTGTGCTTCAAAATATAGATTCAATTATCAACTACAAACCCCAAAGTTACTTGAGGACATCACCCATTGTCACCTTGGTGATCATCCTTCTCACATAAGGCTAGCTCTCCTCCAACATAAGGGAGGAATCCATGATAAGCCTATAGATCTGTCCTTCAAATGCTAAAAAAACAGATTTGCAAAATGATATTGTTTATGTCTTTTAAGATTTAAAATGGAAAGCTAGGCAAGGCCTAGTTCCTAGTCCCTGGGCTATAGACTCTAGGCAACAAACAAAACTTTAAAAGTGATGAAAAGTATGTGAGTCGTGACAAAACAACCACACAGCAAGTGTTATCATTCAATAATATATACAATAAATATGTAACGGTGCTATCTCCTAACAGATGGAACATTTGAATACAATGTTCTCCCCCAACTTGATCTCTTGTAAGTCACATAGCTAAAAATTCCCTTTGAGGTGTGTGATGCAGTGAGCTATCTCAAACCAAAGCTAGTGGGGGCCCACTCCGAATGAACCAAGGGGAATACTAAGGTTGTGCATCCAATGTCTAATAGTATAGATAGGCCTAACAATAAGAGTCACTTAGCTACATAAAGCACTCAAAATAATAAAATGACATATTAAAGCTAATGCCCTCAAGGAGGGAAATCCAAGTGATTTTGATGTAGTTTGTAGATATCCTCTCTAATATCCTAGTTTAGGTCACATTTAGATAGTAGGAGCTGACCTAGAGTATCCAAAGATTACCCAAAAAGGGCAAGTTGATTGATAGAAACAGCCACTAACTGAAGCAATTAAGAAGAACCCACAACAATTACACCAAGGAGGGGTCTATTGAAGCAATACCCTGAACTCCACCTAGATGATAGATTGAGGAATTGCATGTTAGCAGCAGATGAAGCATCATAATATAAGGGTTTATAATCTCTCTATCCTATCCCAATCAACCCAAAGCAAGCCAGGTCCCCAGACCTTGAAGCCATAACGGTTCATGGCTCTAATGATCATGTCCAAAGAAGTGCATCTTGAAAGAGATGTTCTAGAGCACTATCTCTTTAGCCAAGAAAACCATATTCCTTATTAAGTTGGGGCTAGAAAACATGCCTCAAGCTAAGCTAGATTCCTAAGATCTGACCCCCAAGTATGTGTAGGTTGTAGTAATATGAATCCCATCCCCTCCAACATAAAAATGGTAGTCAAGGAGATCATGCTGAGACATGTTGAAGATCATAATCTTAGTCTTACTAAGTTCAAATTTCAACTATCAAAGATCACAAGAGTTGGAGAAGGCCTCAATTTGTCTCTACAACCCCTTAGGTGAGGTGCCAAGAGGATCATGTTGTTGAAAACTAAAAGCAAGGAGATCAAGACATCGGGTAGAAGACAATCAACACCATCCTATATGTGCTCCTAAGAAAGGAGTCCATCTCATCGATATAGAACCCAAAGAGAGTTAGTGAGAGAGGGAATTTCTATTTGACCTCTATAGTACTCCTAAGGTAGTCTAAGAAGATGTCGATAGTGTAGAAATGACCAAGAACTGACTCATATAGTCTCGTGATAGAAGCCAATGCCGTATCACCTCTAAAACAATGCCTCTCTCATCACAAAATCAAATGCCTTACAAAAGTCAACAAATCAACAAAATATTTTCAAAGAGAAATGATGGGCCTCTCTAATAATGGCAGAAAGAGTGAAAGATGTGGTCAGTAGTTCGGTATCTCTTGTAGAACCCTAGATACATTCTAGCTCTAGGGTTCCTCCACTCTAGCTCATTTAATAATCATGTGGGGTATTGTACCATAGAGCATGGAAAATGTGTGGGAAATCATGATGGTCTGATAATTGTTTTGGTCTTAAGCAACCCCAAACTTAAAATTGGAGTGGATGATATGGTGGGGCCATCACAAAGAGAAACCTAAACAAAGAACATGATTAAACAAATCAACAATGTGGGAGTCAAGGGGATGAATACCATGCTTGAGAAACTCAACCTAAGAGGCTTCCCCATCAGCAGTGCTACTAGTGCTCATGATACTGATGACCCTCCCAAGCTTGAATTAGAAAATATATAGAAATAAAAAGGAAGTGAAGCAATCCACACTAGAGGTTGTCCACAAACATCATAGAGGGTAGTAGTGTGCAAGAACAAGTAACGACTCATGAGAGCACCCTAGATAGGAAAAAGAGCACTCAGTGGGTGGTGGAGGCCTTCAAGCTGTGAGGAATGGACTGATCATGAAAAAAGGAAAAATTGAGATGTCTATGGAGTTTTTTGTCTTTGTCAAACCAACACTTCATGGGACAGAGGTCAAGGATACATGGTGTAGTGTCAGATGGTGTTGGGGACCAGGGTAAGATAAAAAGGAAGCCTCTTGTTACTCCTCAAAATGCATTTTCATTTTGGGGCATTCATTCCAGCAGTGTAGTGATTAGGATGTGAAATTTGGAGGTGGAGACTAGGCTGAGATTTTTCAGAGGCTTTTAATGGCATAAAATATGGAATATGAACATGCTAAAATGGCTTCCTATAGGGCTTGATGTAGTGCCTTTGTTGGAGCAGCCAAGCATGCACTCTGAGACTTGTTCCTATCATGATAGCTAATTGTATCTACATGTTTGAATGACTCTTGAAATGGGTCCAAATTCAAGTTTTTTGGGCTAGCCTGTAGCAGTTGATTAGCTGAAATTGAGTATTTTACTATTTTATGGGGTTGTGCCACCAGTTGTGCATTGTAGCATTAAGTCTGCCAATATATTGTTAAACCATCTTATGAGAGCAACCATGGTAGATTTTGGAATTTCCAAAGAACAAACATTTTATGGTTGGAATTCAAGTCTCAAGGAAACATATGATGATAGTGACCCTGACTATCTGTCAGCAAACACCTTTTACAACAAAACATGATATATACAATTTTACAGCGAAACATGATATATACTCCTATGAATATAAAACAGCACATAAGTACTTCCTCATGGTGTGGTTTATTCATGATAGGAAATTTTTTCTCTGGAGCTATTATGATATATGATGGGCAGTCTTAGTTGATGATCTGATGCAAGTTTTTGAGGCATATTTGGCATAAGACTGTTGCTATTCTAGAACAGAAAATGGAAGCCATTTTCAGTAGTTAGTATATCCCCTTCTCCAATGTGACACTCATCAAATTAAGAAAGAGTGAACTGTAGATTTAAAAAAGAAACAAACAGCAAGTAGTGTATTATTCCTTGTGTTATGGCCTAAAAGACGTTGGGCCTCATTTTGTAGGGTGCAACTCCTTGCCATGGTCAAGAGGTATGTTTTAAAGGGGATTCCACTTGGCACACAATCCTAGGTTGCTTCATTTCCTAACAAATGTAATTTTTTTATTTTTTATTTTGTGGTTGATGCATTTATTGGGGGGGGGGTAGTTATAGTAACCTGAGTTTATTTATTGCACCCTTAACCATTGTTTCCTATTCTTGGAGAGATAGTTGGGTCATTGGAGAAAGAGCCTTAGCTGCCTTTTGTATTTTGAGATAGTAATTGGTTTGCATTTAGGATGAGTGATGAATCACCTAGATTTAGGACACAAATTTGGCAAGCAACAAACTAATCGCAATCAAATTCCAAATAGCCTAAAGGTGGTTATTCATTTCTATTTTTGGCATCCTTCCCAGAAGCCATGGACTCCTTTTAACCATTTAAACGATTAGGGCACCAGAAGGAATAAAATCTCTATGTTTCTAAGCCAACCCCACTGATTGAAGATACAGTAATGAGTCAAATAAAAGTGAAGCCCGTCTAAAGAAATTAGTAGGACCTGTAGCTTCAACAAATTAAAGATTTTGAACGTGTTTCTTGTTGGAATGCAGCCACTATAGAATTAATTGTTGTAAAACTTGATGAAGCAAACTATAGTTGGTAGAACCAAATTTTATGAAAGCTCATATGGCAGCGAAAAGTCCGTTTTAACCTTAATGACATAAAAATAAAAAAATGGTAAAAGCCATTTTAATTTAATTATGTCATGATGTGTCTCAAATGATCCAAGAAAATTTTTAATTGTGGCATCGTATTTAATGCAAGATCTTTGGGCTCATATTTATTTTATTACAAATTTATTTTCTTAGGCATGTTGATTAGAATTTTTCATGGAAAGGAAATTAAAACACTCTATGCAAAAGATTCAGTCATGGAGCCTCAAATTCAGGCTTTCCTTCACCTCATTTTACCTCATTTTCCCCTTGTCCTTTTCTATTTTAAACCCAATTGATCAATAAAAATAGTTAAAATTACTTCTAGAATGGTTTACATGATCAATTTGTTGAATTTTGTGATTGTTGCCATTGTTACATTTTGACTTGACCTACCGTAATGCAGCAGACTTCAGAGCTAACTCATGCGATTCCTACTACCTTTGCGGTTTCGAGCACAACTGTGGCCTCTTGAGGAAAAACGCATATGGGCATGATCCACGTCGTGCCTACATGGTGTGTTGCTCGCCATGGAAGAGGAAATGAATTCTGGGTACGGTTATGCACGTGGGAACACATTTGTGAAGGAAGACTCCTACTAGGACTGTCTCAGTCCAGGTGTCTTTTCTCTTTCACGCAGCCACCTCAAGGACTCCTAGAATGATTTGGATAAGGAAAGACATCATTCCTAAATTATTGTAATTATTGTTACTTTCATTTACTTTATAAACTCTTGAGTAGGCCGAGAGCTTAGTTAGAAAATTTGTATTAGATTTGCTGCTAGATTTTGTGAAAACTCTGTGTTACGTCTTTGAAGACACAGAGCATTATGTTCAAACTATTGCATCGTTAATGGAGCAGACAATATTATCCTGAAGGCGTGATTTAATTGGGAGTTGAATGCCGTCAAGTGGTAGAGGGCCCCTGCCCCTTGAACGGACTTTCTTTTGCGTACAGTAGATAAGTTTTCTTAGCTGTCTTTACGTTCTGCATATTGAATTAGTAGTTGTTTTGTTTTATATATTGTGGTCGTACTCATTCTAGTTCTTCCATAAGAAGACACTCTTCCAACAGACCAAAATGATGAATGTTTAAATGACTATGGTATTGTAGGATAGGAGTTAAATTTATATTTGTTTTAACTAGCTACTGTAGCCATAATTCGTTCCAGTTCTTCCACAAGAAGACACTTTGCCAATAAATCAAAACGATGAATGTTTAATGACTATGGTACTGTAGGATAGGAGTTGTATTTGTTTTTAACTAGAGACTGTAGTTGTATTCATCATATTTCTTTCACAAGAAGACATTCTTCCAATAAATCTTAACAATGAATGATGAATAGCTATAGTGTCATAGGAATTAGTTGTAGTTTTTAGTCTTCACTATCATAGTTGCACTTGTCCTAATCACTCTTCCACAAGAAGAAATTCTTCCAAGACATCCTTAAGAAGTTCAAGATATGACCGTGATTTGATAACTAAGTTTTTCATTTGTTTTCAGTTCATTTGCTTTCAATTGCATACAAGTCCATAGTTAGAATTTTTCTACCTCTTCCACAAGAAGGAACTTTTCCAAAATATCACTAATGATGAACAAACAGATTGTGTAACTTCATAGAATAATGCATGTTAGTTAGAACGCTCCGGAGTTTCATTTTGCATTTAATTCATGTCCAGCTACTTCGTTTCAAGTTTGATGATGGCTTATAGTTAACATTGTTCTAGTTTAGAAGCATATTAAGCTCATGTTTAAATCAATTCATTGCACCTACATCTCATAGTCACATTGTCATCCTTTGCACAGTAAATCACTTTAGTTGATAGGACTCATAAGACAGCCTTCATTATTTACAAATATCTTTTTGTTCTGAAAACCATCAGTGATCCATAACCTTAGGAACAGAAGATAACATCATTTCAAGGTCTGAAATATCTCTGCAAATCCATCACCATAAACATAGCTCTTCTTCAACAGAACTACCCTGAAAAGAAACCAATAACTCTTGGAGTATAGACTCTGACCTTCAACTGAAATTGCAGAATAGAACTAGGAATTAGTCATGAAATAGATGAGCTTAGAATAGAATGTTGCATCATGATTAATGTCTAACTGTCTAGTTAGAAAACTTGCATATTTAGTGATCATTTCTCAAAGTCTAGTTTGTGTCATTTGTTTAAGAAGTCATCATCAAGCTCTTGTTTCTATTCAATCATAGTTCAGATGTTGCTTCAGTATTTTTGATTACATTTTCCATTCCATACATTAGGCTCAACTGTGTTTTTGACCACCAATTTCTTTTCATTAGTTTCCTAGGCACTTTCATTGTAAACACAAAACTTCAAAAGACCAAAAACATCATAAATCAACATGAAAGACCAAAACATCACAAAACACTACACACAACACACTAGGAAACAAGCACCTAGGTACATATGGTACATTTCACTTCAGCAGTTTACAAATCCTGGTTGACAATTAAATGAACTCAGTTTAGGAGACTAGATTGAGACACAACATTTTGGCGCTGTTGCCGGGGAAGTGAAAACTAGGTAACCTTTGTTTCTTAGCATCCAAAAACAATTTTATGCGTAGGGAGAGAGATTCAAGAGGAAGATTTATAAGCAGCAGAGGCAGAAGTTTGACATCTAGAACACCACTTGTTTCATCTAGATCCAGAACTAGTACACCTTCAACTCAAACCCATCTTCCATCCTTTACCGATCCTGGACTTCTAGAAGATCTAAGGTCACCTATTCCATTAGAGAAACCTTCCACTTCATCCATTGAACCTGCCATAGAAGAGGATCCAAAAACTTTTGTTGAGGATACAAACCTTTCTACTTCCACAGGAGAGTCAACCATGGCAGAAGAAGGAGGAGGAGAAGTTGTTAATGGAGAAAACACATTTGGAGGAGGTAGAGGTAGAGGTAGAGGAGAAGGAGGAAGAGGAGGTAGAGGTGCAGATGGAGGAAGAGGTAGAATAGGAAGCTCTTTTGGGTTCCCTATACTTGATGGAGAAACCAATACAACCATGAAAAACATTTCACCTTTTGTCCTTCCGAACTTCTATGGACTTAAAACTGAGGATCCTGAAACTTTCTTATTTGAATTTGAAGTACTGTGTAGGACTTATGACTACCTTCAAGATGCCCAAAAATTGAAATTATTTCCTTCAACTCTGAAAGGAGCAGCATTGAAGTGGTTTATGAGCTTAAACAGTAGTTCCATTAGGACATGGGAAGACATGAAACAAGCATTTCTAGAGAGATACTTGGATTATTGTATGTCGGTTAATCATAAGGAAGAATTGTTCAAGATGTTACAAAAAGAAGATGAAAACTTAGAAGATTTGTTGGAAAGATTTAAATACAACATAAAAAGGGCACAAATGGAAAACCTAGATCAAGACACTTTTAAAGCTCTTTTGTTGAAAACCATTAGGGATGAATGGTTGGATATCCTTAACATGATGGGAAAAGGGGATATATCACAACTCACATTACCTGAAATATCTGAGTTATGTATCAACCTTTCCAGAGGGAAATCCAAAACTGTCAAAGGTCCAAGAGATCCCGCTCTTGCAAGAGCAAGTAAATCCGCTTCTGGGACAGTAAGTAGATCAGAAATAGGACACATGCTTGATGATTTTAAATCTGACATCTTAGGGAGTCTTAGTGAACAAATAGACACCCTCAAGATACAAAACAAGCAAAAGGTTGAATCTGATGCCTTGGCAATCTTTTGTCCCAAATGTAGGAAGAAACATGCCTTGAGAGAATGTCCTCTAGATGTAAAAGTTGTAGAAACCTGTGTTATTTGTTCTGAGAAACATGAGACCAAGAATTGTCCTTCTCTTCCTGGTCTCAAGGCCGTTTTTCAAGAAGAAACTCCTACAGATTCCACAGAATCTCTTAACTTTGTATCTAGAAGACCTTGGCAGGGATCTCAGACACAGGGATTTCATGATCAAATGTATAATCAACCTCCACCTTGGAATTCTTGGCAGCAACCTTGGCCCCAATTTCAAAATAAATCTCAAGCTTGGGCACAAGGATCACAAGGTCCCTATGGAAGATACTCTCCATATTATCAGTATCCACCATCCTATCCACCATATCCACATTTTTATCCCCAAAATTCCCAACAAAATTTTCCTCAAAATCTTCAACAAAATTTTCAACAAAATCCTCAACAACATCATCCGAACCAACCTCATCAAAATCAACCACTTCCATTACCATTCCCTCAAAAATCCAATCAATTACCAGCACAGCCCATACCAAACCCCAATAATAAGAACCCTCAGAATACATACATGATAGAAGGACAACAATTTCCAACTTATTTAATTACTCCTCTAGACCTTAGTGATGTTCAACTTAGGTCTGGAAGGATACTTGAAAAGAGGAAACCTTCTGTGATCATACAAGAACAAGATAATTCTGAGGAAGACTCCCTATGGGTTAATAAAAGTCTTGAGGAAGAAACATCCTTTCAAGGCCAAAACATTGAAAAACTGAAACAAAAAGATCCAATAAGCCCAACTCCAGTATTAGAGCAACCATCCACATCTACTTCTATACCTTCCTTTCCGGAAAGATTACAAATTGACAAAGGTGTAGAAAAACAAATAATGGTGCCTAATTATGATTTCTTGGATGAATTGAGAAATGTTTGCATTAAAATTCCATTATTGCAAGCCATCAAGGAAATCCCAATTTTAGCCAAAATAATAAAGGAGTTGAGTATGAAGACAACAAAGAAAAGAATAAGAGAAACCAAGAAAATTCAACTCGTAGGACAAATAGCAGATATTATGATGGGTAAGATTACTATTCCAAAGTACCTTGACCCAGGAAATCCAGTTGTCAAAATTCACATCAATGGAATTGAAATTCAAAACACACTCATTGACTTAGGAGCAGCAATAAATATCATGAGTAGACAAATCATGGACAAACCGAAACTTCCTAATCTTCTCTTTACACCCACACTATTACAACTAGCAGATAGATCTGTGATCAGACCAGATGGGGTAATAGAAGACATTCCAGTGTCCCTAGACTCTTGGGAGTACCCTGTGGATTTCATGATCCTGACACCCAAGAATAATCTAGGAGGCCGTCCTGTCATACTAGGAAGACCTTGGTTGGCTACAGCTGATGCTTTTATTAGTTGTAGGTCCGGTGATATGTATATTTCTGATGGAATTTCAACAAAGAAATTCACTTTATATCCTCCAGCTAGGACAATTATAGATCTAGATGACACTCAATGGATAGAGGATGAAGAATATTTGCAACCACTCTTCACAATTTCAGAAATTAGTGAAGATAATCAAATTCTGAATACTCTAGAAAATTTTGAATCTTCTCTAGAGCACAAACAAGAATCATTTCAAGAGAAATCCAATATTGAGTTCTTGTCATCTAGACAGATGTCTCTTCATTCTATGGACAAATTTGGCATTTCTACAAGTGAAATTTTTCCAGGCAAGACCTTGAATATAAACAAAAACCTGGAAAAATCTCAACAAGAAGAACTAGTCAAAGTATTACAGAGACATTCTTCTGCATATGCATGGGAATACACTGACATGAAAGGAATAAGTCCCAAGACTTGTACTCATCACATCTATATAGAGGCAAATTGCAAACCAATCAGACAACCTCAAAGACGGATGAATCCAAATCTTAGGGAAATTGTCAAGGAAGAATTACAAAATTTGTTAAATGTTAACTTCATCTATCCTATTTCAGATAGTCAGTGGGTTTCCCCTTTAGTAATTGTACCTAAGAAAAATGGAAAATGGAGGGTGTGTGTTGACTATCGAGAACTGAATAAAGCTACTCTTAAAGACCATTTTCCCTTACCTTACATAGATCAAGTATTAGATACATTAGCAGGTAAAAAGTACTTTTCATTCCTGGATGGATTTAGTGGTTACAATCAAATCCAAGTAGCACTTGAAGACCAAGATAAAACCACATTTACTTGTCCTTGGGGTACCTATGCCTACCGAGTATTGCCATTTGGATTGTGCAATGCACCCGCAACATTCCAAAGGGCAGTATTAGGAATTTTTTCTGATCTGATACATGACTGTGTAGAGGTGTACATGGATGATTTTACAGTTTATGGGGATACATTTGAAGAGGCTTTAGAAAACTTGGAAAAAGTCTTAAAAATATGTCAAGAAGCAAACCTTTCTCTTAGTCATGAAAAATGTTTTATGATGTTTACTGAAGGTATTGTTTTAGGGCACCACATTTCAGGGGATGGGATTAGAGTTGATGAGGCGAAAGTTGAAGTCATTTCTAACCTATCCATTCCAAGTTGTCAAAGAGATGTAAGAAGTTTTCTAGGATTTACAGGGTACTATAGGAGATTTATAGAAAACTTCACCAAAATAGCATCTCCTCTCTTCAAATTACTCACCAAAGATTGTGAATTTAAGTGGACTTCTGATTGCCAGTTAGCTTTTGAAACCCTGAAAACCAAAATTTCTGAAGCACCTATATTAAGGGGACCTAACCGGAAGTTACCTTTTCATATCTCGACAGATGCTTCCGATACAGCTCTGGGAGCAGTATTGGGACAGAAAGATTTAATTCCCTATGCCATCTATTATATCAGTAAAAATTTGACTCCTGCAGAGTTAAACTATATTGTAACTGAAAAAGAGTTTTTAGCTGTTGTTCATGCCATTAACAAATTTAGACACTATATAATAGGCTATGAAACTTTTATTCACACTTATCATTCTGCCATTAGATATTTAATGAATAAATCAATCACTAATGGTAGAGTTATAAGATGGTTGTTATTATTGCAAGAATTCAACATTACTATTCTAGATAGGCCTGGAAAACAAAACACTGTGGCTGACTTCCCGTCTAGAATTCAAAATATCAAAGATGACACTCCGGTTGAAGATCAATTTCCTGATGAATATCTTTTTGCAGTTTCTACTCAAACTCCATGGTTTGCTGATATTGCTAATTATTTAGTTTCAGGAAAATTTCCTTCAATTATGAATGCAAGGGATAAAAGAAAAATCATTAATGATAGTGCAAGATATTCATGGGTCGCTAATGAGTTGTACAGGACAGGTCCAGATTTGATCATTAGAAGGTGTGTTCGTGAAGATGAGATGCCTGAAATTCTCAAGGCATGTCATGATGAACCTTGTAGCGGACACTTTGCAGATAAGAGGACAGCCTATAAGATCCTTAATTTAGGATATTATTGGCCATCCTTGTTTAAATATGCTAAAGAGTATGTCAAAAGGTGTGACAGTTGCCAAAGGGTAGGGAAACCTTCTCCTTCATGTGAGATGCCATTACAACCTCAGGTACACATTGAACCTTTTGAAAAATGGGCTTTGGATTTTGTAGGACCTATTAGTCCTCCATCAAGACAAAAGAAATATATATTAGTTTGCACTGATTATGTTGCTAAGTGGGTAGAAGCTAAACCATTACTTGTTGCTAATGAATCATCTGTAGTTACTTTTCTTTTTGAGGATATTTTTACTCGTTTTGGTGTCCCAAGGGAAATTGTTACAGATCAAGGAGCTCAATTTACATCAAGGCAAGTGGAGCAAATGATGGAGAAGTACAAAATCAGACATAGAACATCTACTCCTTATCATCCACAAGCAAATGGTCAAGTGGAATCCACTAATAAAGTCATTGAAGGAATCCTAACAAAGATTGTTCATCTACATAGAAGAGATTGGGTAGATAGGCTTCCTGAAGCCTTGTGGGCCTATAGAACTACATGGAGAAACACAACATGCCATACTCCTTATGAGCTTGTTTATGGGAAGCAAGTTTTGTTTCCTATAGAGTTCCAAATTCAAACATTCAAGATGGCAGTTCAGCTAGGACTTGATCTAACGGAGGCACAAAAGCATAGACTGGAGCAAATTAATGAATTGGATGAGATCAGACAAGATGCAGTTCAGAAAACAAGTCTAGTCCAACAAAAAAGGGCTAGATGGCATGACAAGTACATCAAAGAGAAGAAATTTAAAGAGGGTGATTGGGCTCTCTTGTTTGATTCAAAATTCAAGGATTTTCAAGGGAAATTTCAGACACATTGGCTTGGGCCATATGAAATTGTTCGAATTTTTGATAATGGGGCAGTAAAAATTAGAACTATAGATGAAGAGGAGGTCACTTTTCTTGTGAATGGCCATAGACTGAAGCTATATCACAAGCCACTCTCAAGAGAAGAGTTTGTCAAGAAGTTCCAAGGAGACAATGATGTGAAGTTAATGAAGAAGAGTCTCTCTTCTTCATCAACTTGATTAAATTTTCTGAAGCATTTCTCTTTTGAAAAAAATAAAAAATAAAATAAAATAAAATAAAGGTATAAACATGAAAACCAATCACTGATTGGCATGTTTATACAGAAAAGATAGGGTGAAAATCAGAGTCTCTCTGACACTCTAACTTTTCCCATTTTTGTTTCTAAGCAACTGTTATAAAAATCATAAGTTCAGTGCCATAGTACTTATGATTCATTTCATCTCACTCCATTCACTATCCATCCATACTTCATCTCATCCATCATTCACATTTCACTCCATTCCACATCTCATTCATTCCACTCCATCTTCCATTCACTTCATTTTCATGTCAAAACATAGAATTTGATATCTTGCTGCAAGTGAATAAAAATATGCCATGAATTGCAGTACAACCCTTATGTTCCTTCATTCCATGAACTGAATCCATTCTTATTCCATTATCCACTTCATAATCCATCATCCATTTTCATCCATTTTCATAAACATTTCACCCATCCTCCAGAAACATTTCATTTTCATGTTTAAAGTGTTCTACAGGAACATTCTGCAGCTCAGTGGACATTCTGCAGCTGATAAGCCTTTTTTCAGCCCGACAGTTTTTTCGCAGCTATGAACCCTGAAGGCATCAACCAGCAGACATCAGAATTACAACAAAGTGATCCAGTGAATTCATGAATCAAAAATATCAAGAAAATTGTGAAAGATTCCTCCAAAGATGAGCAGAGAAGACAAAGGCTACACAAACATCAAATAAAGGGCAGAGGTAACAAATTTAAATTACGATGGCAATTCATAAAAATTTATCATAGTTTAGTTGTGAATTATTCGAAAGGTTGTTTTAATTATTTTATTGATCAAACACCAAACAAAACCCTCTACAGACTTTGTATTAAATCTTCCAATTCAAATTTTCTATCCGATAGCATTTGAGCGGTGAAACGGCCAAAGAATTTGAAATTCCCACGACTCTTAACCAAGTTCTTTAATGATGAAGATTTTTCCTGCCGTCGTAAATCCTCCGCCGTCTCCTCAAATCATTAATGCAATCCTCCACCTCACTCCACCACTCTATGCCGTGACCATTTGCCATAACGTCATTCCGTAGCCAGTATTCCATTCCGAAGGCAGAAGCATTATTATCATCAGGAGCAGAACATAAGAGGTAAATTGGAAGCATAACGGTGTGAGAACTCAATGAACAGATAGCATATCACTGAGAACGAAGTTTGGAGCATTTTCACTGTCAACACAGAATTGTGGCCGTGTAGAGTTTAAAGCCTGTTGCTACCAGAAGACAGAGGTGCTAAAATTGAAGACTTTATTACCAAAGACAGAGGTGTGGTAGTGACTGGTTTTGAAGTTGTTGTTACCCGAGACAAAGAGGCTGTAGTGTTGAATTTGAAGCATACCATTTGCTATCAGAGACAGAGGTTGAGTTTGAAGTCTGTTGTTACTAGAAACAGAAGTGTTTTTCAGTGATTGAGTTTGAAGTATTTCTGTTATCAAGGACGGAGGTATTGCACAAAAAGAAACTTGAAACCATCTACCATTGTCTATCAGAGACATATTAGCTCGAAAATTGAAATTGCTTTCATATCTCTCCAAAGTTCAACAGAAGTACATCAGTCCGAGGTTTCGAAGGCATTCTTCATTATCAAACAGAGGCATACCAGCCAGAGATTTTGAAGCTGTTGCTATTAATCAAAGGTATGTCATTCCAAAATTGAAGCCATTTTAATTAGAGCTTGAAGCCATTTTAATCCGAAAGTAAAAGACATTGTTTTGTGGGTAGAGAAGAGTGTTAATTTGATATTGAAAAACATCATGGGTTTCATCGTAAGGACTGAGCCTGTGGGATCAAAATATTTAGAAGGTTACCCACAATGCAAGGAGATGTTACAACAAATAGGATGGCTTCAATTCTTGGAAAAATTTAATGGCTTCCATAAGGAAGTCACCAAAACATTTGCCAGATCATTCCAAGGTACTGAAGTTGAAATAAGGGATGTCAAGTTTACTGTTACTGAAGTTTTTATAGCAGAGGCTACAGGATTGTCCAGAACTGGAGAAAGATGGTTTAAAAATAGGGAATTCCACAATGACTCCTGGAAACAAATTTTGAAATCACCAAATATGGATGTTAGTGTGTTCAAG
Source organism: Pinus albicaulis (assembly GCA_034641835.2). NCBI lineage: Eukaryota > Viridiplantae > Streptophyta > Pinopsida > Pinales > Pinaceae > Pinus > Pinus albicaulis. The sequence goes on along the minus strand of CM076578.1, from coordinate 1,885,459,991 downwards.
AAAGGAATTCCCAGTACAGCCTTGAAAAGCAAATGGAGAAACATACTACTTCTTTTACAAAAGTTTGTTACATGTGAGGGTAGATATGGGACATTTTATGTCTACCATATTAGACTAATGTTGCATTTTCTAGGAGAAGATTTGAATCTACCATATTTCTTGTATCAAAGTCTGAAGAAAATGGCTTCCTGTGTTCAGAGAAGAGTTCAGTTTTTGGAGACAACCCCGTATCATCATGGGTTAGTCAAAATTTTAATTGAGCATCATCTATCTAAATCAAATGATACATGGGATGATTTCTTAATAAGAAATCATTTTGAAGAAGCAAAAGAACTATCACCTGAACCACAGTCCACAAAAAGAAGTAGGAAATGGAGGACTCCAAAAGGTAAAAATGACAAACCAGTTCAAGAAAGCAGTGAGGAAGTCATTTTGGAGAAGTTGACTCGAATCAAGAGCCAACTAAAGGAAAAGAAGATAATCAAGGAATCTGTTATAGAGAAAGGAGAGGGGTCCTCTCAACTTAGGAGAAGCCACAGATTAAAAGGAAAACTGAAGAAAACATCAATCAAACAAACAAGGGTAATCAATATTGAAGATGAAGAAACATCCATGGAAGAGTATGATGATGAATATTTTTATGAAGGCACCCCTGAGATTGATCCTGCTCAACAGGAAATCTATGATTATGTGGAAACTTTAGAGAGAACAACTTCAGAAAGAAGCTTCAGAAAGAGAAGAGAGAACCCCCAGTCCTCCACTAACTGAAATTGATATATTGAGAGGGATAGGTATGAGTTGGAATTGTTGAATAGACACATCAAAAATGAGAATGAAATTCTCAAAGATCAAATCAAGCTCAAGACTGACATGAACTCAACCTTATCCCTGCATATAAACAAAGTGGAGAGGACCAACGAAGGATGAAGACAAGAACAAAGTCGATCAGTATACCACAAACCCTGTGTTCAACTTTGTGACTGTGAAAACTTTGCTGCCTGTAGCTTTGGGACAAAGGAGAAGAAGGGGATTAGATGTCTCTTGCGTGCTTCCCCACTCCAGGATACCCATGAGGACAGCAAGAGACAGCAAGGGGGTACAAGCCGAGCCTCAAATTCGAGTTTCTTCACCTCATTTTACCTCATTCTCCCTTGTCCATTTCTATTTTAAACCCAATTGATCAATAAAAATAGTTAAAATTACTTCTAGAATGGTTTACATGACCGACTTGTTGAATTTTGTGATTGTTGCCATTGTTAAGCATTTTGACCGGAACTAGCTGCAGAATGCAGGCATTCTGTAGCTAACCGGCCATTCTGCAGCTACCTTTATGTTTGAGCATGTTCCAGGTGGCCTCTTGAGGAAAAACGCATATGGGCATGATCCACGTCGTGCCTACATGGTGTGTTGCTTGTCATGGAAGAGGAAATGAATTCTGGGTACGGTTATGCACGTGGGAACACATTTGTGAAGGAAGACTCCTACTAGGACTGTCTCAGTCCAGGTGTCTTTTCTCCTTCACGCAGCCACCTCAAGGACTCCTAAAATGATTTGGATAAGGAAAGACATCATTCCTAAATTATTGTAATTATTGTTACTTGCATTTACTTTATAAACTCTTGAGTAGGCCGAGAGCTTAGTTAGAAATTTTGTGTTAGATTTGCTGCTAGATTTTGTGTAAACTTTGTGTTACGTCTTTGAAGACACAGAGCATTATGTTCAAACTATTGCATCGTTAATGGAGCAGACAAAATTATCTTGAAGGCGTGATTTAATTTGAGTTGAATGCCGTCAAGTGGTAGAGGGCCCCTGCCCCTTGCACGGATTTCTTTTGCGTAAACTAGATAAGTTTTTCCTAGCTGTCTTTACGTTCTGCATTTGAATTAGTAGTTGTTTTGTTTTATCTACTGTAGTCGTACTCATTCTAGTTCTTCCATAAGAAGACACTCTTCCAACAGACTAAAATGATGAATGTTTAAATGACTATGGTATTGTAGGATAGGAGTTAAATTTATATTTGTTTTAACTAGCTACTGTAGTCATATTCGTTCCAGTTCTTCCACAAGAAGACACTCTTCCAATAGACTAAAATGATGAATGTTTAATGACTATGGTACTGTAGGATAGGAGTTGAATTTGTATTTGTTTTTAACTAGATACTGTAGTTATATTCATTTCAGTTCTTTCACAAGAAGACATTCTTCCAACAGATCATAACAACGAATGATGAATAGCTATAGTATTGTAGGAATTAGTTGTAGTTTTTAGTCTTCACTATCACAGTTGCACTTGTCCTAATCACTCTTCCACAAGAAGAAATTCTTCCAAGACATCCTTAAGAAGTTCAAGATATGACTTTGATGTGACAACTTAGTTTCATTTGCTTTCAGTTCATTTGCTTTCAATTGCATACAAGTCCACAGTCAAAATTGTTCTACCTCTTCCACAAGAAGGAACTCTTCCAAAATATCACTCATGATGAACAAACCGATTGTGTAACTTCATAGAATAATGCATGTTAGTTAGAACGCTCCGGAGTTTCATTTTGCATTTAATTCATGTCGAGCTACTTCGTTTCAAGTTTGATGATGGCTTATAGTTAACATTGTTCTAGTTCAGAAGCATCTTAAGCTCATGTTTAAATTAATTCATTGCACTTACATCTCATAGTCACATTGTCACCCTTTGCACAATAGATCACTTTAGTTGATAGGATTCATAAGACAGCCTTCATTATTTACAAATATCTTTTTGTTCTGAAAACCATCAGTGATCCATAACCTTAGGAACAGAAGATAACATCATTTCAAGGTCTGAAATATCTCTGCAAATCCATCACCATAAACAGAGCTCTTCCTCAACAGAACTACCCTGAAAAGAAACCAATAACTCTTGGAGTATAGACTCTGACCTTCAACTGAAATTTCAGAATAGAACTAGGAATTAGTCATGAAATAGATGAGCTTAGAATAGAATGTTGCATCATGATTAATGTCTAACTGTCTAGTTAGAAAACTTGCATATTTAGTGATCATTTCTCAAAGTCTAGTTTGTATCATTTGTTTAAGAAGTCATCATCAAGCTCTTGTTTCTATTCAGTCATAGTTCAGATGTTGCTTCAGTATTTTTGATTACATTTTCCATTCCATACATTAGGCTCAACTGTGTTTTTGACCACCAATTTCTTTTCATTAGTTTCCTAGGCACTTTCATTGTAAACACAAAACTTCAAAAGACCAAAAACATCATAAATCAACATAAAAGACCAAAACATCACAAAACACTACACACAACGCACTAGAAAACAAGCACCTAGGTACATATGGTACATTTCACTTCAGCAGTTTACAAATCCTGGTTGACAATTAAATGAACTCAGTTTAGGAGACTAGATTGAGACACAACACTAGCCAGGCGCTTAAAATCATGAATGAGGTGAAGGCACCCAATTTTTCCACAACAATCATATTAATGCAGACCAGTGACATAATCATTCATCTTACATATCTAAAGGTAAATATCAGAACCTAGTATACATGGTTTCAACAAAGCCTCGTTACCCACATTTTTGTTTAAGACAAAAATGGGATAACCATGGGGAGCTATCCCAATTCAATATATGTTGGTAATACATTATGAAACATATCAACTATACTGACATGGGACCATAATTCCTGAAGTGTGAGGAAATATATTATCATAATGGCTCTAGTTTGATAGGTGAATTTGAATGCATGAGAAAGGTAATAGCAGATGATATCATAGGATCTGAACTCTTGGAAGATTCCTCTGTGGACTCCATATAGCGCACAGGCAAGGAGGGTGATAACATAATAATACAAGGACAAGAGGAGGGATAGTGGATGGGTCAAACTTGTCTAATGGAAGAAATTTTCACATGTCAATAGCACTCATGTAGAGAGTAATGAAACAAGTATATGGAAACCAGTATTCACAATGTCAGAATTAAGGATTCATCTTGACAAAGGCAAGAGGAGTGTAAATATGTAAGCCTATCCAGGGAGGTATGTCTCGAATGCAGCCATTACAGTCCCATCCTATTTCAATAACACTCAACATCAAGCAACTCAAACTCCCAAACACATGATCACTTGAGTTCAAATAATTTTGGCAGAGAACTAGCATGATGGCTATAGGTGCATCTTTTGGAACCCTGTCAGCAGTAGAAGTAGAGGCTCATAAGAGACCTTTAGCTGGGCATGCAAATGTAAATACGACACCACAGAACTTTTTCCTGCAATCATAGACCAAGTTATGAAATAACTTGGAACATGAAGGGAGGAAAATAATATAGAGAACATTGCCTAATTTCATAGCAGAAGTTTCCCAAGAGAATTAATTGGTGTAAGGTATTTCTCCTGTGTATAATATATATAGATATGTGCACTGGAATTAAAAAAGAAAATTAAATGGGGAGGGGGGGAACCTAAATTTGGGCCAAAATCAAATTTTGTTATTGGAACCAAACTTTATTTAAGGTGATTTGTACACATGTGAAATTAAATTTATGATGGGTTGACCTGTGCGTGTAAAGTCTTGTGACCATTGCTAGGAGTAATTTTCTCATCCTATGGGGGATTGCCTATTGAAGAGCCCATTTCTTTGCACAACAGACACATGGAAGAAATGGGGTGCTCAACCCAGCTTATGAGGACCCAGCGGATGAGTTTTCCCACCTTTAAAGGAGCTAGATGAGTTCACTTTGAAGCACTCTACACTTGGAGGAATCTTGGAGGCGTAGTTTTCCCTTTGGTCATTCCTTTTCCTTGCTTTGTGAGCCATGTGCCCACTTCATAACAAAGATTTTCACCTCCATAATATATATTTTAAGGTCTATACACTCCTTGGATGGTCATTTATTGAGGTATACTGTTAGGTACTGCAGGTGTGTTAGTTCCCACTTTGAAAGACATTTGCGGTGGAACTCCCTCTTTCAGTGGAGGATTTGTTAAAACTATGGGGAACTTGGATATCCCCTCCCACTTGGTCAATGGTATTGGGAGTCTGTGACTCAATTTCTGGAATATAATTTGGGGCTAGCTTCAAAATGCAGGCTTTGTGGTATGGTCTAAAGAGACTTCTTAGATAAACTATGATGTTGATGGGCCTTGGGAGGCTGGATGCCATGCCAACAAGCCCTTCATCCCCTTCATTTATGGAGATGAGCACTTTGTGAGGGCTCATTCCCCCTGATCATTGTAAATGTGGCATGAATTCCCCTAAATTCATGTAATTTTCGTTAATTAATTGTACAAGAGGGCCTTGCACCTCCTTAAGCTCGAATTAGGGATTTTAGATTAGAAAAATAATATTTCACTGCGAGGGAAATTGAGAACCTCCTCTATAAATATAGGTACTTTCCTTTCATTTTCTCATGGTTGGATTTGGGGGAGAAATATCTTAGAAGGTCTAAAATTTCTGTGATTTTTCTCTCTTACAATTTGGCTATGGATGGAAGAGTTGAGTGACTTTTCTTGGGTGCAATTGGAATGTCTGTGATCTCTTTTCATGGATGCTTATGGTAGAGATCTTGGACAATGCTTGGTGAAGTAAGTTGGTTTATTTACTTTGTCCTGGTATATTGGAATCGTAGATCGTAGCAGCAACTAAACCACTATAAATTTTCCGACCAAGCTGAATCACTAATTATGTGAAAGCACCGACTTTTCTCCACAACAATCATCTTAATGCACTGTGCGATAATCATTCCCATCTACATCAGGCGAAATATCGTAATCTAGTATATGTGGTTTCAATAGAGCTAGAGGTATTTTGCTACTCCACATTTTTGTTGTATAACCAGGGGAGCTATCCCGATTCAATATATGTTATAAATACATTATGAAACATATCAACTATACTGGCATGGGACCATACTTCCTGAAGTGTGAGGAAATGTATTATTATAATGGCTCTAGTTTGATACGTGAATTTGAATGCATGAGAAAGGTAACAATAGATGATATCATAGGCTCTGATCTCCTGGAAGATCCCTCTACAGAATCCATATAGTGCACAGGAAAGGAGGGTGATAACACAATAATACAAGGACCAGAGGAGGGATAGTGGATGGGTGAAACCTGTCTGATGGAAGAACTGTTCACATGTCAGTAGTACTCCTGTAGTGAGCAGTGAAACAAGGATAAGAGACCTTTCTAAGGTTTGTACTGTTATGGAAACCAATATTCACAATGTCATAATTAAGGATTCATCTTGACAAAGACAAGAGGAGTGTAAATTTGTAAGCCTATCCAGGGAGGTCTGCCTCGAATGCAGTCAGTACAGTCCCATCCTATTTCAATGACACTCAACATCAAGCAACTAAAACTCCCAAACACATGATCACTGGAGTTCAAAGAATTTGGGAAGACAACTAACATGATGGCTATAGGTGCATCTTTTGGAACGCTGCCAGCTGTAGAAGTAGAGGCTAAGTAGAGACCTTGAGCAGGGCATGCAAATGTAAATAGGACACCACATAAATTCACCCTGCAATCATAAACTAAGTCCTGAACTAACTTGGAACCTGAAGGGAGGAAAAGAATACAGATAATAGTGCCTAATTTGATAGAAAAATTTGCCCAAGAGAATTAATTGGTGAAAGGTATCTCTCCTATGTATAATATATACAGGTATGTGCACTAGAATTAAAAAAGAAAATTAAAGGAGGGGGGGGGGGGGAGGACAATCTAAATTTGGGCCAAAATCAAATTTTGTTGTTGGAACCAACCTTTATTTAAGGTGATTTGTACACATGTGAAATGAAATTTATGATGGGCTAACATGTATGTAAAGTCTAGTGACCATTGTTAGGAGTAATTTTTCTCATCCTCAGATTGCCTATTGAAGATCCCATTTTCGCAGACAATGGGACATGGAAGAAATGGGGTGTTCAACCTGCCTATGAGGACCCACTCTATAATGGTTTTGTGACACTTATAATAAATATTTTGAAGGTCTATACACCCTTTGAAGGGTCATGTATTGGAGGTACGTAAGTCTATATCAGAGAAAAAGGGTTTAGTGCGCACTTTGAAAGACATTTGGAGGTGGAACTCCATTGTTTAGTGGAAGATTTGTTATAGCTATGGGGGAAATTGAAGGTCCCCTTCTCCCACTTGGTCAATGGCACTGGGAGCCCTTGTAACCACTTTGGAAGAGAATTTTTGGGTTTTCTTCCCACTTTAGAGGCTTTTGGTGGGAAGATTTAAAGACTTCCTATATAAGCTATGTTGTTGATGGGCCTTGGGAGGCTGGATGCCATGCCAACAAGACTTTCATCGAGTTCATTTATGGAGATGGGCACTTTGTGAGGGCTCATTCCCCGTGATCATTGTACATGTGGCATGAATTCCCCTAAATTCATGTCATTTCCGTTAATTAATTGTACAAGAGGGCCTTTGCACCTCCTTAAGCTAGAAATGGGTATTTTAGCTTAGAAAAATAATAATTCACTGCGAGGGAAATTGAGCACTTCCTCTATAAATATAGGTGCTTTCCTTTCATTTTCTCATGGTTGGATTTGGGGGAGAAATATCTTAGAAGGTCTTATATTTCTTTGATTTTTCTCTCTTACAATTTGGCTATGGGTGGAAGAGTTGAGTTAATTTTCTTGGGTGCAATTGGAATGTGTGTGATCTCTTTTCATGGATGCTTATGGTAGATATTAGACAATGCTTGTTGAAGTAAGTTGATTTATTTAATGTTTCCTAGTATATTGGAATGTGTGTGATTAGGAAAGGCAACTAAAACACTCTATGCAGCATCTGGCCAGGCTTAAACTCACGAATGAGATGAAAGCACCCAATTTTTCCACAACAATCATCTTAATGCAGATGAGTGAGATAATCATTCATCTTACATATCTAAAGGTAAATATCAAAATCTAGTATATGTGGTTTCAACAAAGCTTAGAGGTACTGTTACCCACATTTTTGTTTAAGACAAAAATGGGATAGCCAGGGGAGCTATCCCAATTCAATATATGTTGGTAATACATTATGAAACATATCAACTGTACTGGCATGGGACCATACTTTCTGAAGTGTGAGGAAATGTATTATTATAATGGATCTAGTTTGATAGGTGAATTTCAATGGATGAGAAAGGTAACAACAGATGATATCATAGGCTCTAATCTCCTGGAAGAGTCCTCTGCAGAATCCATATAGTGCAAAGGAAAGGAGGGTGATAGCACAATAATACAATGACCAGAGGAGGGATAGTGGATGGGTCAAACCTGTCTGATGGAAGAACGGTTCACATGTCAGTAGTACTCCTATAGTGAGTAGTGAAATAAGGATAAGAGACCTTTCTGAGGTTTGTATTGTTATGGAAACCAATATTCACAATGTCATAATTAAGGATTCATCTTGACAAAGACAAGAGGAGTGTAAATTTGTAAGCCTATCCAGGGAGGTCTGTCTCGAATGCAATCATTACAGTCCCATCCTATTTCAATGACACTCGGCATCAAGCAACTCAAACTCCCAAACACATGATCACTGGAGTTCAAAGATTTTGGGAAGACAACTAACATTATGGCTATAGGTGCATCTTTTGGAACGCTGTCAGTTGCAGAAGTAGAGGCTTGGAAGAGACCTTGAGTAGGGCATGCAAATGTAAATAGGACACCACAGAAATTATGCCTGCAATCATAAACCAAGTCCTGAACTAATTGGAACATGAAGGGAGGAAAATAATACAGAGAACGGTGCCTAATTTCATAGCAGAATTTGCCCAAGAGAATTAATTAGTGTAAAATATCTCTCCTGTGTATAATATATATATAGGTATGTGCACTGGAATTAAAAAATAAATTAAAGGAAGGGGGGGAACCTAAATTTGGGACAAAATAAAATTTTGTTGTTGGAACAAACCTTTATTTAAGGTGATTTGTACACATGTGAAATGAAATTTATGATGGGCTGACATGTGCGTGTAAAGTCTTATGACCATTGCTAGGAGTAATTTTTTCATCCTATGGGGGATTGCCTATTGAAGAGCCCATTTCTTTGCACAAGGGACACATGGAAGAAATGGGGTGCTCAACCCAGCTTATGAGGACCTAAAGGATTATTTTTTCCACCTTTAAAGGAGCCATATGAGTTCACTTTGAAGCACCCTACACTTGGGAGAATTTTGGAGGCGTAGTTTTCCCTTTGGTCGTTCCTTGGCATTGCTTTGTGAGCCATGTGCCCACTTCATAATGGTTTTGTGACCCTTATAATAAATATTTTGACGGTATATACACCCTTTGAAGGGTCATTTATTGGAGGTACATGAGCCTATATCAGAGAAAAAGGGTTTAGTGCCCACTTTGAAAGACATTTGGAGGTGGAACTCCCTTGTTTAGTTGAGGATTTGTTATAGTTGTATGGGAACTTGAAGGTCCCCCTCTCCCACTTGGTCAATGGCATTGGGATCCCTTGTACCCACCTTGGAAGAGATTTTTGGGGTTGTCTTCCCACTTTAGAGGCTTTTGGTGGGCAGATTTAAAGACTTCCTAGATAAGCTATGTTGTTGATGGGCCTTGGGAGGCTGGATGCCATGCCAACAAGCCTTTCATCCCGTTCATTTATGGCGATGGGAACTTTGTGAGGGCTCATTCCCCCTGATCATTGTACATGTGGCATGAATTCCCCTAAATTCATGTAATTTCTGTTAATTAATTGTACGAGAGGGCCTTTGCACCTCCTTAAGCTAGAATTGGGCATTTTAGCTTAGAAAAATAATATTTCACTGCGAAGGAAATTGAGCACCTCCTCTATAAATATAGGTGCTTTCCTTTCATTTTCTCATAGTTGGATTTGGGGGAGAAATGTTTTAGAAGGTCTAAAATTTCTATGATTTTTCTCTCTTACAATTTGGCTATGGATGGAAGAGTTGAGTGAATTTTATTGGGCGCAATTGTAATGTGTGTGATCTCTTTTCATGGATGCTTCTAGTAGATATTGGATGATGCTTGTTGAAGTAAGTTGATTTATTTAATGTGTCCTGGTATATTGGAATGTGTGTGATTAGGAAAGGCAACTAAAACACTCTATGCAGCATATGGCCAGGCTTAAACTCACGAATGAGGTGAAAGCACCCAATTTTTCCACAACAATCATCTTAATGCAGACCAGTGAGATAATCATTCATCTTAGACATCTAAAGGTAAATATTAGAATCTAGTAGATGTGGTTTCAACAGAGCTTAGAGGCACTCTTACCCACATTTTTGTTTAAGACAAAAATGGGATAACTAGGGGAGCTATCCCAATTCAATATATGTTGGTAATACGTTATGAGACATATCAACTATACTGGCATGCAGGGACCATACTTCCTGAAGTGTGAGGAAATGTATTATTATAATGGCTCTAGTTTGATAGGTGAATTTGAATGCATGAGAAAGGTAACAACAGATGATATCATAGGCTCTAATCTCTTGGAAGAGTCCTCTGCAGAATCCATATAGTGCACAGGAAAGGAGGGTGATAGCACAGTAATACAAGGACCAAAGGAGGGATAGTGGATGGGTCAAACCTGTCTGATGGAAGAACTGTTCACATGTCAGCAGTACTCCTATAGTGAGCAGTGAAACAAGGATAAGAGACCTTTCTGAGGTTTGTATTGTTATGGAAACCAATATTCACAATGTCATAATTAAGGATTCATCGTGACAAAGACAAGAGGAGTGTAAATTTGTAAGCCTATCTAGGGAGGTCTGTCTCGAATGCAGTCATTACAGTCCCATCCTATTTCAATGACACTCAACATCAAGCAACTCAAACTCCCAAACACATGATCACAAGATTTCAAAGAATTTGGAAAGACAACAAACATGATGGCCATAAGTGCATCTTTTGGAACACTTTCAACTGCAGAAGTGGAGGCTCAGAAGAGACCTTGAGCAGGGCATGCAAATGTAAATAGGAAACCACATAAATTCTACCTGCAATCATAAACCAAGTCCTGAACTAACTTGGAACCTGAAGGGAGGAAAAGAATACAGAGAACAGTGCCTAATTTCATAGCAGAAGTTGCCCAAGAGAATTAATTAGTGTAAGGTATCTCTCCTGTGTATAATATATATAGGTATGTGCACTGGAATTAAAAAAGAAAATTAAAGGAGGGGGGGAGAACAACCTAAATTTGGGCCAAAATCAAATTTTGTTGTTGGAACCAACCTTTATTTAAGGTGATTTGTACACATGTGAAATGAAATTTATGATGGGCTTACCTGTGCGTGTAAAGTCTTGTGACCATTGCTAGGAGTAATTTTCTCATCCTATGGGGGATTTCCTATTGAAGAGCCCATTTCTTTGCACAACAGACACATGGAAGAAATGGGGTGCTCAACCCAGCTTATGAGGACCCAGAGGATGAGTTTTCCCACCTTTAAAGGAGCCAGATGAGTTCACTTTGAAGCACTCTACACTTGGAGGAATCTGGGAGGCATAGCTTTCCCTTTGGTCATTCCTTTGCCTTGCTTTGTGAGCCATGTGCCCACTTCATAACGGTTTTGTGAACCTTATAATAAATATTTTGAAGGTCTATACACCCTTTGAAGGGTCATTTATTGGAGGTACATGAGCCTATATCAGAGAAAAAGGGTTTAGTGCCCACTTTGAAAGACATTTGGAGGTGGAAATCCCTTGTTTAGTGGAGGATTTGTTACATCTGTGGAGGAACTTGAAGGTCCCCCTCTCCCACTTATTCAATGGCATTGGGAGCCCTTGTACTCACCTTGGAGGAGAATTTTTAGGGTTGTCTGCCCACTTTAGAGGCTTTTGGTGGGCAGATTTAAAGACTTCTTAGATAAGCTATGTTGTTGATGGGCCTTGGGAGGCTGGATGCCATGCCAACAAGCCCTTCATCCCCTTCATTTATGGAGATGGGCACTTTGTGATGGCTCATTCCCCTTCATCATTGTACATGTGGCATGAATTCCCCTAAATTCATGTAATTTTCATTAATTAATTGTACAAGAGGGACTTTGCACCTCCTTAAGCTAGAATTGGGGATTTTAGCTTAGTAAAATAATATTTCACTGCAAGGAAAATTGAGCACCTCCTCTATAAATATAGGTGCTTTCCTTTCATTTTATCATGGTTGGATTTGGGGGAGAAATCTCTTAGAAGGTCTAAAATTTCTGTGATTTTTCTCTCTTACAATTGGGCTATGGATGGAAGAGTTGAGTGACTTTTCTTTCTTGGGTGCAATTGGAAATTGTGTGGTCTCTTTTCATGGATGCTTATGGTAGATCTTTGACGATGCTTGGTGAAGTAAGTTGATATATTTACTTTGTCCTGGTATATTGGAATGTGTGTGATTAGGAAAGGCAACTAAAACACTATATGCAACATCTGGCCAGGGTTAAACTCATAATTTCTCAACAAAGACACAATCACACAAAAGACACACTTATTTTTTTCAGGAAACCCAACAGGGAAAATATTCCTCCTTGATGTGGCTATTTTATTGATTGTTATTGAGAACTTGGATCTATTACAAAGAAATATGTCTCTCTTGAGAAAGTGTTCTTCTTCTCACAAAAATCTCAGCTAATATAATTGATCTTGGCTTTCCTTGATCACAACTTGATCTTGGTTCCTGCACACAATTCATCCTCTATTTCCGCCTTGACTTGCTCTGCAAACTCTACTTTCTTCTCCCTAATCTTGAACACTTGTGACTTACTACTACTTAGGACACAAGCTCTGCACACAATCAATCTCTTATTCCCTGCCGCTCTTGTTCCTCCTATTTCTTAGGACACAATTCCTTCACTCTTCACAATCAAGGCTCCTCTCACAAACTCGTGAGTTGTCTTGTCACACAAACCTTTGTGCATAAAACAAATGTCCTTTCATCGTGTATTTTTCCTCTCTTTATAAATTTGATCCATGCTAAATAGTAAATTAGGCTATTTCAGATTTAGAACTCGAGTTTTTGATTGACGAGTTAACTGAGAGTGTCACTCTTTCTCCCTCCAATAAACACTAGAGTTCTTAACTCGTTCATCCTTCAATCAAGACTGAAGCTCAAACACGTTCTAACTGAACTCATAACTGCCACCCAATCATGTAGTTAAACTGACGAAAAGTCCTCTTATAACTGAAGCTCAAACTCCACGCATGCTAAATTGATGATTATTCCAGTAAACTAGAAATAACTCATCCTAATTGAAGTCTAACTCATGAGGACAATTCAAGGTCTTCTCTGGCTAAGGCACAAGCCAAAATACCTTTCTCGCTACATTTTCGACAGTAAATCATTTATTCAAGTTGTTTAATTGAAAAAATCCTCGGTGCAGCTTACCTATAGCACTCTCTTCTTGAGTTCTTGTGTTTGGATGGTAATATTTTCTCTTATGTTGGATTTATTTCTCAAGATGATGCTATGGGTTCATCTGTAGTGTGATCAATTTTATTTTATTTTATTTATTTATTTATTTATTTTTTTCTGAATAAGACTAATTTCTATTATATAGTACAAAAAAGTACAATCATGTTGCCCCTTGGGGGGAAACCAGCTCGTAGAGATAGTTCAAAAAATCAGAAATGGAGCTGCCTGAGGGGGGAAACCAACTCATAGAGAGTACCATAAAACATAGGAGAAGCTGCCCCAGATGGGGAAACCAGCTGTTGACATAGTAGTCATAAAATTAAGATTATTGTGCATAAGAAAAGTAAGCAAAGAAACTGTAGCAAGGCCTGAAAATACTGGAGACAAAGGAGCGATGGCACTACTGAAGTTGGTCCTTTGCGTCCTTTTGTTGCATATGCGGAGCCTCTTCCATAATGTAGCACCCATCATCAAAGAGAGCTTCCTCCTTCTTGGAGAGCTAAGGAGCCAACTCTGGCATGGAGGTGGAGTGAGCGCCTATGTCTTCCGCATTGTCAGGTTGCCTGACACCTTCAATAGAGTTGCTGCCCATGCTGTAAGAGGTTTCTTCCGGGGTTTTGACAGGTAGGGCCACCATTTTAAAGGGTATTGGGGAAGAAGAGAGAGAGAGTGTGGATTTTCTCAACCTCTTCCTCGAACTATAGGTGGAATTGTCTTGTTGAATTTCTGGAATTCAAATTGAGAGATGGGCTTAAAGAATCTTGGGGTCAGAAACCTTCGGTGCATCCAAGGCCACTGAGAAAGCCAAAATGCGCTCCGCCAAGAGTGGAATTGGAGAGCGAGAGGGACCACCACGACCACCACCACTGTGGAAATGCATACGATGGTGGCGAGGCATGTTTTCTGTGGAGTGATATGGATGAAAGGGAGGGACACAATGAGCGGAAAGAGACTGATGAGCAGGGGACGGATGCGCAATAACGTGAAACAGATGAGTGGAGGGCTAATGGATGGCGGCATGAGCAACAAATGCATAGTGGGGACAAGCATAAAAAAGAAAAATAACTTGCAAAGCAAGCTTGAGAGAGAACCAAATGGAGGTGCATGAAGAATGCAGGGGGGAGATGGCGCCATTGCCCATAAAAGGCCAGTGAATGCAGTGAAGCGATCGAGGTAGAATTGAATTCTCAGTACACCAGAGTGAATGCCAAAAAATGAATGAGGCCATCAACTAGCTGAGGTTATTTAAGGCTCTCACGCCTGAAGCAGGTTCCGCCTCATGGTGAGGCCAGCTACATGACAGCAGAGAGGCCAAGTGGCCTTCCAGCAAGGCCTGTCTATTCACCTGCATCCAAGGATCTGTAGTGTGATCATTATTAAAGTGTTATTTTTTTTTTGTTTGGCTGCATTAGGCTTTGTTTAAGTGTTTACTGTAAATCTTAAAATTCCTTATGATTTTCTTAAGCACTTGTGGTTGTATAGTGAACTTTTCAATCTTGTGTTGAATTTCTTTTTAAGTTTTTAAAGCTCATGGGATAGGTTCATCTCCAGTGTGATCATTATTAAATTGTTGTTAAGCTTTTTGTTTGGCTAGATTAGGGTTTGTTGAAGTGTTCACCATAAATATAAAAACTCTTTGAAATCTCAATAGCCAGTTATTAAATTGGCCCTATCTCCACACAGAAAATGATAAAGAAGCCTTAATACCACAAGAAACCATAGGAGTAGAACCAAAACATCCAAAAACTGGGAAAGAGATTGTTAAAATTTAAAAAAAAAATTGCATAATCTTAAAAGAAGAAAAGAACATAATAAAGAGGAAAAAATATAAAAAGACATACGTCCTACCAATACAAAGATAGATTTTCCAACAATGTAATTAAATTTCAATGCGTGCTACACCATTTCTATGGTAGCAAACCAGCACAAATGTAAAATAATCCAAAAATAAACCATCAAAGGGAACATCAACATGCATCCACAAATCAATTTATGAAATGAAATTTTCAACAACCGACTAAATTTCATAACCCTACATAAACAATAGAGAAGACTAACAATAGAGTGGATTACCTGTGTCTAATATGTAAATTTAGTTGTAATATATCTCTTCATATTCATCTTGAGCTTTTCAAAAACCTCCAAATATAAATAGACGGTGATCAATGAGTGCAGCATTGTGCCCCTCACGAGCTGCTAGTCCTTCGCCACTTACGTTAGGTTGCACCCATGTATTTGCAGTGGTGCCCAGTTCTCTGGATGAGTACTCTGCTTCCTTTTGCAGTAAATTTTCCTTTTCCTCTGACGTGATCCAACATCTTGCTCTTTATTTTGTTATTTTTTGGGTTTTCATCACTATTTTCCCTAGATGATTGAAGAGGTCGAATGGGGTGGACAATTCACTATTTTTTTGAAATGATATTCACTATGGTGCCCTTTATATTTTTAGATAGTTACACAATTGAAAGGAATTCACTATGGCTCCCTTTTTATTTCCTGATAGTTACACATTTGAATATTTATTATTAGTTAAAAATATTTTAAATTAATAACATTCAATAAGGAAAATAGAATCTTATATAGATTGGAAGGCTAATTTTATTTTCAATTAATTACCAAATTGAATATTTATGATTATTTGCACATATTTTATTTTAAAATTAATAATACTTAATTGGAAAATAGAATCCTATATAGATTAAATTGAAAATACTTAATTGGAAAATATAATTTTATATTGATTGGCAAGTTAATTTTCTTTTAGATAGTTATAAAATTGGATAGTTAGGAAATTGAATATTTATAACTATTTACATATATTTTAAATTAATAACACTCAATAGTAAAATATAATTTTATATAGATATGTTTACAATTCTATATAGATTTGTTTTGGAAATTAAAAAAAATGAGAAGTGAAGTGGAAAAATTATTTACTTGGTGGGTAGTAACCACTAATAAAACTACACATTTATAGTTTTACTTTTACATAAGTGTTAAGGAACACATAAATAATGATGGAAGTAACCCTCGTTAGGTATTCATATCCATTTTTTATGCAAATATTTACTCAAATTATACTGGAAATTAAATTATGGTAAATATGTTATTAACTAGAGTATAAGCTATCTTCAAGGATTTTTTTTTTAGATAATTTTCCTACAAATCCTAAGAATAAAAGATCAGTGAAAATATATGTTGAAATCATGCATGAATATTGCAACCATATCCACTAATTATATATATATATATATATATATATAGAGAGAGAGAGAGAGAGAGAGAGAGAGAGAGAGAATATTAATAATAAAAAGTTTCTTATAGTTAAAATATGTGGGTTTGTGAACATGACTAAGTGAACATGGGCTTTG
The DNA here is from genome assembly GCA_034641835.2 of Pinus albicaulis. Lineage (NCBI taxonomy): Eukaryota > Viridiplantae > Streptophyta > Pinopsida > Pinales > Pinaceae > Pinus > Pinus albicaulis. The sequence goes on along the minus strand of CM076578.1, from coordinate 1,885,443,265 downwards.
AACATGACTAGGAGTTGGGGTTGGTCCATGCTCCTTTACTCAGTCTGCCTCCACGATAGGTCCTGTGGGTGTGACACGACTAGGGGTCAAGGCTCACCGCTCGACCCCTCCTCCCAATGCACCCATACATGTCGCTCAAATATAAGTGGAAGACATTATGGTTGAGCAGAACCACCTATAGGTGAGATGGTAAGGCTTTGGAATTTGTTATGGCAGGTCGTCGATTTGATTCCCGCCAAGGCCTTTCGACCTTTAACAATTTTTTAGCCAATGTGTAGGCACCACATGGTAGCCTCTAGTTGGGCCACGTGGAAGCTTCTCATTGGGCAACCAAAATACACTGCAACCAATAAATTTGGCCAAATCACACTTCAGTATCAAAATTGCAATTTTTAATTTCTAGAATGACACAATTAACAATTACTAACATAAATGACTAATTCATATACTTTTTGTGCTTATTATTTGATCATATATTTT